>JALDAQ010000154.1:0-25000 GCA_025584915.1 Monochamus saltuarius
GTTTTGGTGTGTCATTATCACTACAATAACTTGAAGATCTGTATCGCAATCAAATTGAGGGAAGGGTAAGTATGCAACCAGCAGTGCAATCACAATCCCAAAGTTAGAATAAATCTATAAACATCACTTATCGCACGTTTTTTCTAATAGTAGTAGTTTTGCGTCCAGACGTACTCCAGCCTTTGCTTTGGGATATCTACAATCGCCTTGAAATTGTTCTTGTTGAAGAAGTGGCTTTTTAACTTTATGTGTGTGTGTTTGAAGTTATATTTGGTATATTCGGGCGTTATTTAGTGTTCTGATCTTTTTCTTTGATAAAATGCGATTGTGCCGTTATGATTATAATTTTGGAATGCAAATTCAAACAAGTTGACTTCGAGAAGTGTGAAACTTGTGCTTATACAAAATATTTTGGCTGGGATGGCTAACAGGTACTATTGCTTAAACAGTTACTCGAAAAAAAAAGTTGATAATTTAAATTACTTCAAGTAATAGTTTTTAAAAGATCTGCAGGGTGTTGTAATGTTAATCCCATACTTATACCATTTTCTCAGTGTGCAGTTGGCGTGTAAAATTCAGGAAACATTATGATGAAACATGAGTAATAGATACAAATATGCTTATTTTCATATTCTAAATGAAGCCTGTAAACTGTTATACACCCTGGTGAAAACTTATAGATAAAACTAACTCCCTTAAGCAATTCCAAAATGAATTCTTAATTCTAAATTAAACTTAGACAGTTTTTTTTTTATAAAGATTACAACAATATTTCGGATGCATAGCTTTTTTCGTAAGCAGTAGCGAAGACGTAAAAAGCAATTAAGAGTTTAAGAGTAAGTTTATGGGTTTCGAAGAAATTGACAAAGATTTGTATACACCTCCATGATTTCAAATTTTATTTGTACAGTATACTATTTGAAATTAAAAAAATTTGTGCTGGAATCATATTTAAGAATGTTGAAAGTTGGAAGGCAATAAAATAAATTTACATTAGACACATGATGACATAAAGTGTAATTTAAAGCATCAGAAGTTGCAATTTTTCATTAATATTATCATGATTTAACTTATACGTAGTTAAACATCATGGGGTATATACCTTTCTTTAGTTACCTATTCGTGTAATAAATACTAATGTAACCGCATGCATACAAATTGAGTGTGAATATTATGTATGCATGCAACTGCAGTGCAATGTTAAAGAACTTTTAACCTTCACAGTATGGAGTGTGTACAGATGTTCCCCTAGTCATAAGAAAGTATATTAGCTACTTGATATAAATACACGTACATCCTGTGCTTTATTAGTTGTACAGAAGCCGTCACTTCTACAGTTTTACTCGACTGTCATGTTTTTGCTTTTAATATCTGTTTAACTGTTAAAAAATATGGCGCCGTAAAGATTACGTCTAATTTGCTTTAGTTTTCAATATAGGCCATAAAATGTTTAAATGCTTGAAAGGTGCAAAAAATATTAAAGTAGAACATGTGCAATTTGCCACTTACCATTTGTCATTCTTCCAAAATGTCTGGTATTCCCCAGATATACATTTTAGGATTGATATACAGGCTGTCTCACATAAGCGGGCCACTCCTATGTATCTCGCTTATACGGGACACGTATCTTTAAACATTTTTTGTTGCGTTTTTGGAGGCCTTTATGCTCGTAATAACAAATTTGAGATCCATGGCCAACTTTATGAGTAATAACAAAAAAACCTGTAAGGTACCCAAACTTTAAGACTGTATAACTTTTTTATTTGGAGAGATAGAGAAAACTTATTGGTAATAATTTAGAAATTAAATGTAGATAAATAATTATAGGATATGATGAATGCAGATTCTACAGGTATCATACATGATGAAGAATTTGGGTTTTTGAACGTAACACATCTTTTCCACTCAAGGAACCTAACTATTTAAGAAACTGTTACAACTATTAAATCTTTCTACAGATTTGGAAAGTTCATGTCTTCTATTTTTTCATATATTTTCAGGTATTAACAATATTGTGTGAAACTAACTACTCAGTGGACAAAAGCCCCAACCTGCGTTGAATTACACCCACAATATCTACCCATATATTCCTTATTATTAGCTTTTGTAACATTTTTTTACTGTTTAAGAAAGGTATTTTAAGCTAATATGTATCAAATCTCCTACAATTCCTATCAATGAAGTCATATGTATGTTCTCTGATACCAAACATCTAGGTATGCTAATGAACATCCACAGACAAAACTCTATTCAATAATTATCTAAAGAATTTAATCTATTTACTAACCTCTGGGAACTCGAAATTCAACCACAATAGATGAGATCTGACCTATTTCTGCAATAGGTAATGACAGTTTTATTTGCAAGACTTCACCTTACAAATAATACTGATTATTTGTAGTAGACTTGGCAACTCAAATTACAAGACAACACAAATTAAAAAAATAAATTAAAATTATTTTTCAAAGAAAGTTTATTGAGTCTAGGTCTATTCTGCTGAATTAGAAATAATTATAAATTATCTGCGACTTGATTGAACGAATTTCGGTTTTGTTAATATTCATAATATCATGAATTTTAAAGTTCGCAAAAAAAAACTAATTGAAACATAATTGTAAGCACTTCAATTACTGAGTTATAGAAACTCTTTATTAAAGAGATATTTATTTTAATTACTATTTATTTGTTTCTGTTCAAAAAACTTTAAATAATTCCAAACCCGCATTCGACAAAATCTTATTTTTAGAGGAAATTTTCTCTTATTCTGTTCATTATTTATAACAATCTAGATAAGAAATTAAAGAACATATCAGTTGAAACATAATTGTAAGCACTTCAATTACTGAGTTATAGAAACTCTTTATTAAAGAGATATTTATTTTAATTATTATTATTTATTTGTTTCTGTTCAAAAAACTTTAAATAATTCCAAACCCGCATTCGACAAAATCTTATTTTTAGAGGAAATTTTCTCTTATTCTGTTCATTATTTATAACAATCTAGATAAGAAATTAAAGAACATATCAGTTACTAACTTTCGTTAGTTTATTAATAAAGTATTACTTCTATCCCAAAATGCAGTCATTTTAATAATATTTTTTAGTACAATATTTTAGCGTATACTGTTCTATGCTGTCTTGAATTCAATATTCTTTCTTTGTAGAGTTTTAAAAATTAGTAAATAAAATAAAGATATTACTATTATACTAAAAAGATGAAAGGTGAATCATATTTCTGCGGATAAAGCCATCAAGTTTAAAATAGTATGTTGGTTTAACAGAATTTCCTTTTGCTTAAAGGATTCTTGTAACAGCAAATGTGCAAACATATTTGGTGCCTTGGCCAAAGGCCAGTGTTTACTATTCAAAAATACAATTGTATATAACGGTTACCGCAACTAACCAAAGAGACCACATAGCAAAACAAATGGAACATAAATTATGGATCAATAACCTAAGATTTTGTTTGACTTCATAAATAGGTTAAACAGCAGTTATTTATTAGCATAGCGAATGAGTATTATGTAAATTTGCATGTATGTAATAAATTGGTTTAGAGTGTTTTGCATTTGGTATTTTCAAATTTCTCGAACATTTGAACCAAATGTAGCATATGTGGCACTCATAGAAAGCATATTTAGTTAGGGTTTACAAGGTATGATAAAAAATAAGATATGATATAAAGATGTAATAAAAAATTTGTTGCGCCACTTAAATATTTTCAGAATCTGATATATCCACAAAATTGTAAATTTAGGCACATCTACATTAACTCAATATCACTCTAGATATAAATATTTCTTTTAAGTTCAAGATCAAACGTTTTGACATTCGTCGCAACTTTGGTGATCCTAAATGAAAGACTTGGAGAGAATTAAAAATTAAATGTACACAAATTCGAAAGATAACTAAAAATACTTACCATATAATAAAGAGGACCTAAAAATAAATGGGCAACAGCAGATTTATTTTATGAGTTTCACATAGTAGATGAAGTAGAACAGGTTTGCAAAACAACACATGACGACTAGTACTGAAAGATTCATTCAGTTTAAAGTTTCATTCAAGAAAAAAAATGTATTTATTACAAATAGGTATCGGAGATTCTCATAAGTATTCAGTATATTTTTATAATAAAATGAATGAATGTTATGAAAATGTGATATCTGTTAAAAATGTATTACTCCAAGTATAGCTTTTCCTTAATAAGGCATACTACACTCCTGTTTATGTAGGAGTAAAAAATATTCTAATAATGTATTACTAAAGTATATTTTTATGCTTTGTTGGTTTATACATACATCAAAAAGTTCCTACGCATAGTTAAAAATTTTAAGCACAGCTCCAATAAAATCAATACGTCCACGTGGCTATAATTGATGGGTACAAAATTGAATTTTGTTTTAGGGATGGATAGTTATTAAGTGTATTGAGATGTAGGCGTAATCACTATCCAGGTAAACCAACATGACGTTCCCAAATGAGTTAAGTGTATTGACGTAGGTACAACTCTACAGATCAATCTTTTAAATTATACTCTGAATATTTATGAATTATTAGAAAAAACGTTCTGTGGGAATCCACTTAGTTAATTATTACTTTGTTATATCTGTACTACTGAATGAATAACACTCTGTATAGAATATTAGGTATATACACATTAGCTAGAGGGGAGACTTTAGACGAAGTGTGATAAACACGGGAACGCGGGGTGAGGTTCAACGGGTAGTTAGTTGGGTTTAAAGACTTCGGCAGGTTGGATAGAAGACAGTGAATGGTGATAAGTGGTGCATCTGTTCTAATTTTACAGGTCAGTAACTTGTTTTTGTATATTGTATTTCAAGATTTAATGTCATTGTGTTCCTTTTATTATTTTCTTGTCTGTTTAATATTTTATTACAGTTTCATTATATTTTATTATAATTTTAAGGTAAAACGATACTTTGTTGGTTTATTGTTGAAATTATATGCATAACTTTAGTTTGAGTCGAAGTTATGCTGTTGTAAATGGTATTGTAAGTTATTACTAATCATCTGCGACTACTACTTTATTACTTGAATTAGCGGTTTGCTTGTCAGATGTTTGTAAGCGCCTTGGTGATTCTATTAATATTTTCTCCCGTGACTGGACAAACATCCGATAAAACATATGATGCATGAGATGTGATTTGAGATTTTTGTTCAACCCCTCAACTACTAGCTGGGTAGTCTCCCGTATGGGGCCTCAGTACCTGACGCAAGTCTGCTAACTAACCAACACACTCTTCAGTTTTATATGTAGAATTATGAATATATTACTGTGGATATTCAAGTACTGAAGTACAGATACATTTTTATTATTGTTATCATTATTATTACCATTGCAATAGTGATAGCGATTCTTTGAATTGTGGGGTTTTCTCTGTCGTGCTCTTTTCCCCCGTGAATTCAAGGCTGAGTACGGCACTGATAGGTGGCTATTACACCATTTACAGAAAACTAATAAACGAGGTGTATTTAGCAATTTGTTTTATTTTATTTAAAACTACTCAAATCTCCGTAATTTCGTAAATATGTAGCACATTCGAGGTAAGTTAATAATTAGTATAAATAAACACAACGTAGGTAAATCTTCTAGATTATTGGCCAAATACTTCCTCTTTCAACAATGTTGAACGAACCCGGGTATGTTACACTACACTTCGAATAAAGGGTGTTTCACAACTTAACGAAAAAAATTTGGAAATAGATGCGCCATGAAGAATGAAGTCAATTCGATTTCAGTATTAATGTTTTTGCGATAGTGTTTACGTTAGTTACAACCCGGAGTTGATGGATATCGTTTTAATTTACAACAACTTTTTGTCTGTACGCAGAACGATTTCCTGGTAGACATGTGCCAGATGCAGATACTTTTATCGTAATAGTGCAACCGAATCGTGGAAGATATGGAGATCGAATGCGTCCACGGCGAATTGCAGCAGCTAAGGAACATATTTTAGGGATTATTTATGAGAATCCAGCGTGTCCAAGCATTAATACCAAGAAATTATCCCTTACGAATAGATTGTGTGAATGGTAGTTGCAACAAAATGCTCAAAATCAAGATTTATAGCTGTCTTAGTTACAGATGAAACTATTTTTACACGGAATGGGATGTATAACATTCATAGTACTCATGTTTGGGATATTGAAAATCCATATGTCATTCATCGGGAGCATTTCCAACAACGCTGAATGTTGAAGCAGGGAGTCCTGATGGCTTGATTCGACTAAATCGAATGGATAGTGTTCAGTATTTTAGGGTCCGTCGAAATGATCTTCCTGAACTTCTGGAAGATACGCTTAGCTCTTCGGGAGTACCAGGAGGACCGGTACCATGTCTCCACGATCACGTGACTAAAATTATCTCGACTTCTTTTTGTGAGGATGTTTAAAAAATTAATTGTATCGCACTGAAGTGGGCACTATTGATGATTTATGCGAACGTATTATACCTGCTGCCAATAACTTACAAGTTTAAAACGGACAAGAACCAGAATCATTTGTGTTAATTCATAGAAACTGGATAAGACAGATCCAAATGTGTTTACACGTCGGTGAACAAATTTTTTTAGAAAAACAGATGTGTCAAATTATTTTATTAATTAAAACCACAAATTAATTTTATTAATTAGTAATAACAATAATGGCAAAAGCAGTTGAATTTGCTGATATAAAATAGGTGTTATAAAATGTAGGTATTCATTTCTTTCCTTGGAAATTTTTTTAATTTTTTTGTCCGTTCATTTTTTATTACACTTTGCCGCCGTGTCAGTCGCTGACTGCATGCAGGCCTAGCGCAAAGTCAGGTTTTACAGTAGACCAGTTTCCAGTGTTACGCAGAAGTGTATTTTTAAATTATTTTCGAATAAGTTCTGAATCACCTTGTACATTCCCACTTCATGTCTTCTAACATTCCCACTTCATGCCTTCTAGAAGACATCACAAAACTATCTTTACAAATATATATATACAATATCAGAAATTTAATCCGATTCAGCAAGTCTTCAGTCAAAATATAGAAAGTGTTCTGCAACTTCTCTAACAATACCGAAACCTCATCGTAAAAACTTTTTCGGTATTGTTTGATCAATAAATTTACTGACGTCAAAGAATAATAAAATAAATTCAAAATCATAACACTATAGTAGACTAAATATTAAGTATATCCCAAGTATGTATTTCAAATAGACATCTCGTGTTTATACTAAGATGCAAAACATGCCCGTCGTTCCTATTAGATTAACATATCTAATTTTTTAAGCATATGAATTCGTCAAATTCTATTAATACGATTATACCAAAGAAATATTTTATTTAAACATGTATTCTAATGCCAAAACGAAACAATTTAAATTTTGTGAAATACGTGACAGTCACTCCTTCGTAAATTTAAAGTAAATAATACTAACCAAATATAAAAAATTAGATTGTTCAATTTCAGGCATTTATAATAATTGATTCTGTTTTACAATATTTTGATATGGTGAAAAAATAGATCCCCCCGATAACAAACAAATGTCACAACTATGCGTAAAGCTACTGTCTTTACATTATTTTTATAAAAATCAACGCTTACATTTTTGTCGAGCTTGTACTCTACTTCGAAATGAAATGAAAATGAAATTCAAGATTTTATAGCTTTCTTTGAACCCATGTACAATTTTAACCTTGTTTGAAAACACGAGCACAATAAATAATAATATTAATGACTAAAAGGCACGACTAAAAATATTTCCTCCTGATTTAAAAAAGAATTTAGAGTGACACTGCCTGTATTAATGCCTTGAAAAAAAAAAAAAATTGGCACTTGTTCTATAGCACATATTATACTTTCTATAACAATACCTAAAGCTATATTATAGTGGTTGTTATGCCGTGACTTCTGTAACTGGTCGCTGCCAGTAACATAATTAAAGTGCACATCCCTAGCCTTAGTTGAGATTGTTTGACCTGCCCTTGTTGTACTCGATCTGTGGGAAAGCAGAGCGGCTATCAATATCTCTGGGCCCGCCCAGAGGGTCTTATTGTATTACGACTGCTAGCGGATTCACCACTGAGTATGTTGACAGTGAAGAGTGGCAAAACGTTTGAAGGCATGTTTGCAACCAGTTACAGAGACAGCTACCGGATGTCTCGGAAGACCACCATTATCCGAGAACAATCAGGGTGGGTCAAGAATTTCAACAAGGTAAGGGATGTGCAGTCACAGAGGCCATTACAACCTAGAAAACCACTATACAGGGTGGCTCAGTGTGAGCGTACAAAAATTTACCAGGGGTAAACCAGACCAAAATGAGAATACAATTCTTATAAAAAAATTCTCTAATGCACGCCTAGCGAGTACAGGGTATTTAAAAAAAAAAAACAATTTTCAGCAATAACTTAAAAACCGTTTTGTAGATTTAGGTAATTTTTGGGAGACGTGTCCATCAATTAAAGGTCATTAAAATTACATGTTGTTTGTTTTAATCTGACACCAATGGTGGCCTAGGCCTACTATTCCCTATGATTTTGTCTTCATAACTCTTGCATATCCTACTTTTACGTGAATTGACAAAAAGGTACTCTTGTTACACAGGTCTAATATCAACCATTTTCAAGTAAATTGAGTCCAAAGTACCGACTGCATTAATTTATGTAGAAGATGCAAAGATTTTATTTGTTGTCATCTAGTAGGTACAATCGTTTACAATAATAATGACACTCTCTTAAAAGTTTTTGAACTTCTGGAAGCTCTGAGTAGAAATTTCATTAAATGTCTCTTGGTAAGTGAAACAACTAATAACTAATGTTAAAAATATAAAGCAGATTTCAATATGAATACGCCAGAAGTTCAAAAGAAATCGCAAAATTAATTTTAGTGAGTGTCATTAATATTACAAACGTAAGTACCTGTCATTATAAATAATAAAGTTGCTTACAAGCGTTATGTCAAAAATTGTTACAAGCAATTTGCACAAAATAAGTAGTACGTTATTATTTACTATGGAATTTTCCAATAATGTTGTTACAGTTTCTGTAATGGAAATTCATTGGCTGTCTCACGAGAATATCTGCGCAGATTCCCGAACAGAAGACGACCTTCACGGCACGTATTTCAACGAGTTTTTCAAAGGCTTCGCGAGAGTGGTAGTGTTAAAATTGGAAATGCTAGGGTAAGAGGTAATATGGAAATTGTAAATATTTTAGAAAAAAATGTAATACATGCTGTCGTTGATGAACCTTCTACCAGTGTTCGAATATCAACGCAGACGGGTATCCCACGAAGCAGTGTCTGGAGAATTTTAAACCGAGAAGAACTGCACCCCTACCACCTACATAAAGTGGAAACTTTACTTCTTGGTGATTCCGAAAAAAGGGTACAATTTTGCACATGGTTGTTAGGAAATATCGGCCATGACCAAAATGTTCATCAGAATATATTGTAGAGCAATGAAGATACCTTCACAAGAAAAAGAATAAATAAATTTTCATGTCTGGTCCATTGAAAATCCACTAATAATACGACCCTCGGCATTTCAAAGGAGGTTTTCAATAAATATCTGGGGATGGATCTTCAATAGAGTCATTCTAGCTCCTCAAATTATTGTAGATCGTTTAAATTCAGAGAGATACACAATTTTTTTAGAAAATGTTGTGACCGGCTTTTTAGATGACGTTCCATTACATTTGAGAAATCAAATGTACTATCAACAAGATGGAGCACCTGCTCATAATGGAAGGCAAGTATCTATGTGGCTCAATTTGCACTTTCCCGAACGCTGGATCGAGAATAATGTACCTATTATGTGGCCTCCCAGATCTCCTGCTTCATTTTTTTAACTGGGGTCATATGAAACAGCTGGTATATGCTGAACCCAGTAACACGAGGGAAGAATTACTTCAAAAAATTAATGCCGCCGCCGAGCAAATTGAAGCAACCGTTGACTTACAAAGGATTTACAACTCCTTGGTAAAACGATGCCGAGCATGCATTGAAGTAAATGGACAGCATTTCGAACATTTATTGAAATAATTATTGTTAATCTTGTTATTTTGCTAACATAATTTAATTTCATGTTAAATAAATAGATACTCGTAGCCACGGTTTTGCCTAGATTCGCCATACATTGATTGGTCATGGTTACTATATATTTTTCAATTTTTGTTTATGTACGCAAATATCAAACAAACACTAGGTACAGAAAAACTAAAGGCACTAGCCGCACTGCTAACTATTTATAATACTTTGAGGTTAGTAGCAGCAGGTAATAGATGCAATGATGTCGTACGTTCTAATACATTACAGTTTTAAGGATTTCTTGGAGAAGCTCTATTGTTTACTTCATTAATACTGATAAAAAAAAACAAATTACGTTACAGGAGCTTTTACTTAACTTCAGTTGTTAATTAGTTTGTAATTTCGTAACACAGTTTCGCATATTATTGCAGTTGAATTTTTATTTTTGAAATGTATTTGTAGAACTATTAGTTTAAGGCACTTTTTTCATAAGAGTTTCGTGCTTCTTTTGGTCAGATATACAAGCCGCTTTAGTATCGGCACTTATATTCTGGACATCCTGTATATTAATAATGTAGTAGTTTCCAAAAACATTTTTTATTAAGGCTGAGAATTTTCTTAATAAGGTACCTTTAAACTAAAATAAATAATTTATTTACCTCAAAGTAATAAGTATTTCTTCCGATAGAATAGCTTGCTTATGGATGGATTTTTTTGTTTTTGGTCAGACGACACCTGGAGAGTTTGGTTGGTAGAATATACAACACCCTGTATTTGTAGCGCAGTTTCTTCTAGGAAAGGCGCGATCAAGCGTTAATATAAAGACATGACGACCTTCCTTGAACATTTAAATAGAAAATCAAAATAAAACCGCGGTTTTGGCGCCAGTCCACGGGTTTATGTAATCAATTTCGACATAATTCCGCGTGTATATGGGAACATAAAATCAGTTCAGTATTGGTTCATGTCGGTTCACGATCGACAGCCGTCAAGATGTTCTCCAGGTGCATCTGCGTCTCGAAGATGACTTTCGCCAAGCCCAATGCCATGCTTTCAGATATTTTCGATATGAATAAAGTTTTGTGTGTCCTGGTAATAGCCCGGTCTATTCACAAGGCATTGAGGAATCTGTAATCACTATTTTGGGAAAATTCTGGAGCCAAGGTATTGTTAGTCATGATATATGTATCATCTGCAAAAATCGTGCATCTAATAAATATATAATATAAGCGCTATTTATAAATGTTAGAATTTGTACATAATAATTTATTAAAATTTGATCTTACAGTAAATATTAATAAAAGCTCGAAAAGGTGTCATTTGGGACAATCTGTTAATAATCTGCTTATTACTTACCATATTAACTAGAAACAAATTTTTGCCACACTCTATTCCAGATGTCAATATTAATAACTCTAAAATTAATAACATTCACTTATTATAGAGCCCATAAAAAATAATTGGGAACGACAGAAAATGCATCTAAGTTTATGTCACAATTATTTAAAAGAAATAGTAATGTTATAGCTATAGGAATACGAGTATGTATATCTAAACAACGAAGTGGATAATATTTACATGTAGATCCATACAACTGTGTGGCAAATAAGATCCTGTTACTGGTTGTGTCATCCTTTCTTTAGAGAATATGAAAATGGGTTATCTATTTATATATTACTCCGGCACACAAAATAAAAGAATGTTGTCCGAAGATATCCACTATTCTCATATATTTTGACGTGCTGAATATGAAACTGATGCCAGATTTGGCCCATCATCCTTGCGTCGTTAGTACATCTACCATAAACCTAATGAATATCCCTAAATCGCCAAAAATATGAAATCGCTTGAATCAATATAACTAATTTTACAAATAGTATGTACTAAATATGTTCAATATACTATATTAACATTTTAAATAATTTATGACAAATCTATCGATATTAAGTACAAACTGAGATATATATATATATATATATATATACAATCTATTGTACTCCCTGAAATAATTTTTGAACTAATGGAAGTACTGAGTAGAAATTTCATTAGAGCTTTATTGATGAGTGGATCAACTAAGAACTAATGTTTGTTTCAAAGAGTGCCATTATTATTGCAAGAGATTGTACAATTAAATTATACGTACTTCTATAAGAAATAATAAAAGTATATGATAGATGTATGTAAAACAAAGTAAAATTTACATGAAATTAATTGTGGCAATCCCTATTTTAGCTATAAAAAAGATTTAACGAACGAACTGGTATATAAATATGCATTTTGATGGTTTAAAACACAAATAAGTATACCTATATACAGGATGTCTTACGGTGATGGTCTATTACATATTATATTTCAGACTACTTCGATTTCAATTTTTAATATTTAGACTTTGAGGTTTTCGAGGGTGGTCTCTATTTAAATAAAATAATGCTATTCTTGCAACACTTCTAGTTATACCGGAGGATAAAACTCTACAACAGTTTTTTATTAAAGAATATGTTCCATTTAAAATAAGCAAGTAGATGGCTACTTCCGGTATAACAAGAAGTGCTACAAGAAATATATTATTTATATATAAAGAGAGAGCATCCTCGAAAACCCTAAAGCCAAAATTTTCAAAATTGAAATCGAAGTAGTCTCCGAAATATTCTAATGGGCCATCACTGTAAGACAGACAACAATAAATTGATCATGAATGAAATAATAATAATACATAAATACTGTTAAAACTTATTTCTGCTAACAAAAATATCGTTGAACATATATAAAGTTCTCATTTATTAAATTATTCATCAAGTTCGTTATTCTTTATAATACCTCAAACATTTTAGTAAAGAAGTTATGCATTCTTTACTAATGATATTTTTTACTAGAAAATAAGTAAAGCAGTCCAAGGACATTTCAAATTTACTTACAGTTTTCTAAACTGTTAGCTATTCATACAAAAATATAAATCAAAGGAAATGCTACTTGAGAAAATGGGTTAAAGTCTCGGTTAAAATATATTTAAATATATATGTTCCAATAAGTGTTTATAGTTTATAAATATCATTTTATTTATTTTATATTTGAAACTGTAAATTTATTACTTTTTAAATTTATTTAACAACTTTGATCAAGGTCGTAATATTTCTCGCCGTAATATGATCGAATTTGTGGTACTCTTAGGTACAGAAATCTCGAACATAAAACCACTTACTGTTTAAATTCTCCTCAAATAAACTTTTAAAAAGCGTTTGTAAGACACAAATTATTTTGCTATTCTAACCCCACATTTTAATAATTAGTTTCACATACAAAAGTGAACAATCTTAAATGCGAAACTATGTAAGTTTACGTTATAACAATATTTACTACCACAGTTAAAAAGTACGTATTTTAAAAGATTTCTATATCTAAAAATTTGTTGGTTAGACCGCTTTCTGTCGATTTAAATTCGTTTTATTTCGGTACCTTCGAATATTCAAAGGTGACATGAGATAACATTCCTGTTAATTGCTAAGCTCTATACTATTCAGTTCTTAAATCTCTAAAACTATTTGTATTTGTAGAAAACACTACCTATTTCAAGAATACGGCGCCTTTAAGTTCGAAATAATAATCATTTGACCAATTCAATTAGAAACCATGCAATTTGTATTGACATGCAGGCATTTCAACTTATATGTACATCAGACAATAAACCTCTAATTTTGTTGCAGATGCGGCTGCTAAACATTAATTGAACTGAAGCTGGAGTAACATCGAGGATGGCTGTAAAAAATTTCAAAATTACCCAACTTTAGAAATTACAATCATATCATCAACTAAATATCGACACATCAAAGTTTAACAAAAAACGAGACTAAATAAACGAGAAAATATACTCCTAAGCAAAATAAGCAATCTTTAAAGTAATGATTTATTATTCTACTTTTTGTAGTGAAATAACTGTACTCTGTTTATAATAAACGTTTTCACAAGTAACAATAAAATCGTAAGTATATGTATTTTGTGTTGTTTATTTGTAACCTACTTGGAACCAGACACTGCTGGTTTAGAGGAATCCTGTGATTTCACTCATGAGTTTCCCAACGATCTAAATTTAAAGTTTATGCAAACCGCGAGTCATTCAACTTCCAGATTTAAATTAGAGGCATTTCCTCAAATGCTTTAATAATTCATTTCGTTAATCATACGTTTATTTGGGGATAGGTTACTAAATTAACGACTAAATAGCTAGTAGCAATGAAGTGTTAAACTAGATTGAGTTTCGTGAACCAACTACATCCAGATCTATTTCTGAAGACATGAATTAATTATATTTCTGGTCAGCTAATTTTATTTAAAAATACATCATTTGAATTTCAGATTAGTCATGTGCATATATTTCAGAAACGTTATACTTGCACTAAATCTCAGTATTTTTACTGTTTAAGAAAGGTATTTTAAGCTAATATGTATCAAATCTCCTACAATTCCTATCAATAATATAATAATAATAAGGAATATATGGGTAGATATTGTGGGTGTAATTCAACGCAGGTTGGGGCTTTTGTCCACTGAGTAGTTAGTTTCACACAATATTGTTAATACCTAAAAATATAAGGAAAAAAAAATAAATAAATCTGATTAATTACACTTATACAGGAAAGACCGTTCTTCGTGGCTCATCATTGGCTATTGATCAGTTAGACATCTCCCCTCAACGAAAACAAGATTCTGATCTATCAACGATTTTTGTGCTCGAATAGTTTGGCAGGAATTTGAAATATAAATGGGGAGTCCAGCTTAACGTTAACCTAGACCCCTCCAACCTGAAAAAAATATATAGAGGGTTCGAATCGACGAAACAACTACATCAGAATTTTATGCTATTTTGTTGCTCTAAGATAGCTAATATAAAATTAAGAAACACATTTTAGGAAACAATTTTGAATGCCATTCAATTCGTTGAACTGTCCATAATAATAAAATTATATGCAACTTATCGAAAAATGTGAAAAGCAGAATTTGTTGCTACTTTTAAAAGAATGTAACATGATTTTTAAGGAAGGGGATAACGGAAAATACTGCCAAATTGTTTAAGAATTTGTCGCTACAACGATTTTTATTTCTATGCGTTTTTTACGCCTAAATCTGTAGAAAAAAATTAAAAACAGAATTTGTTTCTAGTTCTAAATCGGTCTAATAAATATATTTAGGTAACGGTGGGTACGACACCCGAAAAATTCTGTCAAATTGTTAAAAATTTGTTGCTACTAAGATTTCTATTTCAATATGTTCTTTACATCCTAATTTA
Organism: Monochamus saltuarius; assembly: GCA_025584915.1. Taxonomy (NCBI): domain Eukaryota; kingdom Metazoa; phylum Arthropoda; class Insecta; order Coleoptera; family Cerambycidae; genus Monochamus; species Monochamus saltuarius. The sequence continues at coordinate 15,306 of JALDAQ010000154.1, forward strand.
TCGGAAAAAGTGAAAAACTTAATTTGTTGCTACTTATAGAGCGTTGTAATTAACATTTTTAGGTAGTGGTGACTGGAACGTAAGAAAAATACTCGAAAAGCGTTAAAAAATTTGTTTCTACAATGATTTTTATTTCTATACGTTTTTTACACATAAATATATAGCAAAATATGAAAAACTGAATTTGTTGCTAGTTCCAGAACGATCTAAAAATTGTATTTAGGTAACTGTGACTACGGCACCCAAAAAATTCAGTCAAATTGTTAAAAAATTTGTTGCTGCTAAGATTTCTATTTCAATATGGACTGTAGGTACATCTTAATTTATCGGAAAAAGTGAAAAACTTAATTTGTTGCTACTTATAGAGCGCTTTAGAACTAGAAACAAATTCTGTTTTTCATTTTTTTTCTATAGATTTAGGTGTAAAAAACGCATAGAAATAAAAATCGTTGTACCGACAAATTCTTAAAAAGTTTGGCAGTATTTTCCGTTATCCCCTTCCTTAAAAATCAAGTTACATTCTTTTAAAAGTAGCAACAAATTCTGTTTTTCACATTTTTCGATAAGTTGCATATATTGCATATAATTTGATTTGATGGTAGGTCGGGTGGTACGTACTTAGTTCTCTTAAAACTATATTATGGACAGTTCAACGTATTGAATGGCATTCAAAATTTGTTCCTAAAATGTTTTTCTTAATTTTATATTAGCTATCTTAGAGCAACAAAATAGCACAAATTTCTGATGTAGTTGTTTCGTCGATTCGAACCCTCTATATATTTTTTTCAGGTTGGGAAAGTCCAGGTTAACGTTAAGCTGGACCCCCCCATTTATATTTCAAATTCCTACCAAACTATTCGAGCACAAAAATTAAAAATGCGGCAACAAATTAGCACATAATTAGCACAAAAATCCTTGATAGGTTCTAATCTTGTCTTCGTTGAGGGGGGTTCCAGCTTAATACGCATCATATTTTTACATCGACAGTACAGTATAACTAGCGCTCCCTAGTCGTGACCACAACACTGTTTGCATATTTGTAATTGCCACCTCAAAAAACATATGACTGCAAATTTTCAAAACAATAGCTCCATACGGTTTTAAAATATATAAAAAAAAATCGAAATTTTTTTTTCAATTTTAACACTTGAATGAAAAGGAGCAACAATTGAATAAGGCATGTTGGGCTCAATCGCTTTATTTTAACGTCAACAATCTGCCCTTAAGCTATGTACCATTATTAATGACTCACCCTGTATATAATGTATGCTCTCGAAGATATCAACTTACCCTGGTTCGCGCAAAATATTCATTTGTTTCTAAATATAAGTTGAAGAGGCTATAATAACAATTAGAGAAAAACGCAGTTTACAATTATCAAAATGAACGTCTTTAGTATCACTTAAAAATGTAGAAAAGAGTGCTTGCTATTTGTTAACTATGTTAAGTATCTTTTTTTATTTCTATCTACTTCGAGATCTGTGTGGAATGTACAAAATATGCTTACTTCCATAAAAAGGTAGAAGATGAATATTAACAAACGTCTAGGAGTTGATTTTATAAAATACCGCTGTTAATTTTTTTCTTACATTCAGGAAATAAAAAAGTTATAAAAACGCTACAGATAAATAACTTCAGACAGCACTCAGACAGTATTCACTGTTTTTACTAAAATTAAAACATAAAATACAAATAAAATTTTAATTTTATAAGAATTTTAATTCTAATGCTGGCTACAGACTATGCGTGAATTCGCGATTCGCGATGCGTGGTTTGTAAGGTACTCGTGCATCGTGTGCAGGGTTTTTATAAATGGATTTTTAACGAACAAGACTCTACAAACTACCTACACACCTCGCCAATCACGAATCGCGCACAACGAATCGTGAATAGGTACAATCCTTGGCAATAATAATGACACTCTCTTAAAACAGTTTTTAAACTTCTGGAAGTTCTGAATACAAATTTCATTAAATCTCTCTTGGTAAGTGAAACAACTAATAAGTAATGTTAAAAATTTAAAGCAGATTTCAATATGAATACGTCAGAAGTTCAAAATAAATCGCAAAATTCATTTTAGTGAGTGTCATTAATATTGCAAACGATAGTACACGCATAGTCTGTAGCAAGCCTAAATCTTATTTGACTATTCCATTGCTCCCTGTAGTAAGTAAAAATAATTTTTTATTAATGGCATGATTGCATTTAGATTGTATTGGTTATGGATTTATGAAAAACAGCATACAACTACGCCATGTTGGAGGACAGATGATGCATTATTTATATATTGGTAGCCGCTGGAATCTAAGAATCGATAAATAAATTATATGTATGAATAATTGAAACTAAGAGAAACGAAAATCAATTCGAATACTAACTGATCATTATATTGGCTATATAAATTTAATACACTGTATATATAGGAATATTTTGTTAGAATTATCTTAGACTCTTATCTGTTAAATTTACACAGGGTATCCGGAAATGATGCGTCAATATGGTGAATGGTTAAAGTCGTTTTTCCCAAAAACGGTTAATTTTAACGTGATGTAATAAGATGATCTTTTTTTAAAACAATTTTAACGATCTTTAATTACGTTCTATATCAATGTATAAAAATGTTTAAAAAAGTTAGAACAAATGTATAAAAAAAATTACGCTCTATAACCCAGCTAATTTTGAGTTTTCGAAAATATATTATAGGGCTTTGTGGCATTATTTTTTTGTGTATAATCATCCCGTATATTGACCACCATTTCCGGACACTCTTTAATATTTAATTTTACACAATATCAAAACAATTAACTACAACGTATAGAATACATATAATATTAAAATTATTTAAAGGCCATTTAGTATTATTAAGAGAAAAATGTTTTTAAATATGATAATATACCATATTAAAAGTAACATACTTCTTACCCAATAATATTGAATTTTAGTGATGTCTTTCAAACGCTAGTAGATATATTATAATATTTTTTAGATAAATAGACTTCATCAGATAGCTTCTTTAAACTTAGTTTTGTTTATACAGAATCCCATCCATATAATACATTAACCTGATGGATTGATTTATTGCAGCTACATAAAAATTTTAATTGTTTTCGTTACCCAATTGAAAATATTATGAAACTCGCTAAGAAAAATTACTAAATCCGTGATGTTTGTTGGCATAAAAACATTTTCTGTGTAACTAAAGTTTTAAAAATATAGAGGTACTTTGGAAGCGTCATTCACAACATTTTCTTAATTTTCTGTGCCACTTATTTGAGATCAAACACATTTTTGACCCAAAAATTTGTGAAATATAATATATATGTAGGCTAATTACGACTAACTTTTCTTGTGAGCACATTATTCAGTTACAACTTTCCGACATATTTATTAATATTTAGGAAAGCTGGACAAGTTAACCTTCAATTTATTTTATATGTACCTAAGAGAAATTGGACTACAATTTATTGACTTCAATAAATACAGAACAGCTTCTATTTTACACTTTAAGTAAGTTTTATAAATTATTACTTCTAGTTGAATTTGCCCTTCTTTCCCCTTAACTTATTTCCATGCACCCTATTGCTTACAATTATTTTTGTAAGTTGATCTGGCTTAGGTATACCTATAATAATTGGAAAATTATAGACTTCTCGTATTTGCAAATATTTTTAAATGTTTTACACAGATTGCTTAATTCTTTAGAAAAATTTAATGACCAAGAAAGTGTCAACATGAATTTCGTAGTGGCTCAAATCAAATAGTTGCCTAAAGTTAAGCGACTTTCTAAAAGAAACTTATTTTTATTTCTAGCACAATATTTTAGTTTTTAATTGTACCTAAGCTATTGCGACTATTGCTATGCAATAAGGTCTATTGTTATGGAAAATAACTGAATAAATAAAAGTTCATACTTACATGAGACTGCCTTCTTTACTTATTTCACCAATTTCTTCCGTCAGTTTGTCGATAAATAATCACAAACGATTTTGATCTGTTTTCAATGTTTCAACCCGAGGATCTCGGGTTTCAACTATAACGTGCCGACATCAAAGGTGGGGTCATTGAACGGAACGACCAACTGCAACTGCATACGTTATTTTGACAACAAAACCCGAATATGCTCTGCACGGTGTCTGTCAATCAATAATTATAATCCATACAGCTGATAACTGAATGACAGTAGCGCAAATGTACCTTCTTCACAGGTAAAGCCAAGGTAAACTAGGCACAAATGTCACCCTTCCAGAAAGGGGTTTCTCTACGCTAGACATCGACATACAAACACACAGACACAGATTTATAAATGAACATGACCCGAAACCGTCCGTCAATGGCTTGCACTCACAGTAGCGGGCGACAATAACGTTCAATTTTTGTCTCCACTGGCAAGTTTTAAGTTAAAATACACTGTTATTGTGTTGTAAATAGATCACAGAGGATCGGAGGATGCCATGCGTTCATGACCACAACTTCGCGCACAGCCATCGCCGCGGTACGGGTCGGGCTGTGACGTCACCGCAGTGTTGCTCCCGTCGAACGAGTTACTGTGCTTCGCTAGGGGATGAAACCAGGGCCCGACTGGCCCATATTGCTTCGGTCGGGGTGGAAACAAATTTAACCATCGGAAATGTAGTAGAGCAACGTTAGTATACAGGGTGTCCGGGAAAATGTGGGAATCTCTCAGGTGTAGATCGAACATGAAAAAATAAGGTGACAAGTTCCCATAATTTTTTTCCTACAGGCTGTCTCTACAGACATATGTGCCTCGGAAGGACGCCGCTGGAAATCGGTTTTTCTTGAATAAGTTTTAAAGTATTTAATATAGTTAATAATAACACTCCCGGACTAATTCCCGAACGGCATTGAATTATTACTTCTGCAGTATCTGTGTGAACAGCCAAGAACCTTTGTCGGCAACACCACCAGACACAGACCGGATTCTGGCTTGTTAGCCCTCATCAGTATGTCATAGGCGAAATGACCAATAATTGAATTGGCTGTTCCTTCATATGTATGTTCGCATGTAAACCATGTGCAGGTGAGATATAAGTGGTTTGCTATCTCCTGCTCGGCCTAAGCGACTCGACTTACAGGAAGCGGCTTACATTATAGCAGGCACTTAATTGCAGACCTCTCGCTTTGGGCGATGAGCCATTAAATCTGTAAATGATATTGCCGGAAACAACTACTCCGCGGACTAATGCCCCGACCGAGACACTCTTGTTTATTGTCGATAAAATGAACCATTTACGAGAAAACAATAATAAACAAATGTATGCTTTATTTTCAGTAAAAAGGTTTGATTTATATTTTTTTCTCTACAACAAAGTGCGATACGAGTCATTCAAATAACAGGAAAGTTTCATGTTCAATCCGAAAAAATACAAAATTTGAAAAACGCAGTGATATGTCAGGAGGCAACTTAACGAAATTATTTAAAAACTGTATAAGAGAGTTCAACATGCGAATATTGGTCGAACTTTTTCTCGTAAATGGTTCATTTTATCGACAATAAACAAAAGTACATTTTTTTAGTCTAAAGTTGAAGCTACCCAGATTTATTATTTTAAAGTCTTATTATACAGGGCGTTCAAAATGTAGGCATTAAGTTGGAAAACTTCGCCCATGGTAAACTAAACAAGCTAAATATGTTGGTTCGATTATTTTTGTGTCGTTGGGTAGGTTGCATCTTTCTGCATTAAGTATGATCTGGGTAGTCCATAACAGCATTGGATATGAAAATTATGGTAATTGGTAAATATAAAATAAACTAATAAAAAGAATAAACCGCCTTTGTTTTAACAATACAAATATATGTTAAGGATTGTTTGGAATTGAAATTTATGTTATAATTTTAATTTCTATGTGAATCGGCCTACTTTGATAGAAGCGGTCAGTAAAACATTTTATTATTTTACTTTACGAGAAAAACGAATTCTTTATTCAAATGTTTGCTTGTCTTTGTGAACGATTTTTATATTTACCGATTGTCTGATTACCCTGCACATACAAGATGAGTTTTCCATGCCAACCGCATTTCAAAGGCAAACAAAAATTTTAATCAAGAATGTATTTTTCTCTTAAAATGAAAAATAATGTTTTACTGCTCGTTTTTATCAAAGTAGGCCGATTCGTACACAAACTGAAATTGTAGATAATATAAATTTCAGTTCTAAACAACTTTCCCTAATAACATATTTTTGTATTGTTAAAAATAAAGGCAGTTTATTCCTTAACGATTTTTATGTTTACCGATTTTCTGATCACCGTGTCAAAGCAAAAATGTTTTCTCATAAAATGAAAATTAAAGAATCTGTTTCCTATTTTTCACTTTAACCGTATACATACTATATACAGGGTGTTCCATTTAAAATAACGAAGTTCGTGTCGACCTATGATATAACTGGAAGCACAGGAGAGTTTTAGATATTTTAATTGTGTTTGCCCTGTGAATTTTACCATGTTGCTAATTTTCAATTAGTATTTTCCCAGACAACGCAGTTCTCGGTGAGACACTCTATATGTACAGGATGTTCAATATGTATGGAATTTTAGTTACAACTTCTTAAAAACACCCTGTATAATATAACTGTTTTTAGTTCAGTTTTTTTGCACCTTTTAGTAATCTTGGGGTTTTTTTAGAGCTAGTAATTTAGTTGCCATAGCAACCAATGTTTTGATATTTTAATTGCACACGCTATTTTTTCTTTTTATTTGTAATAATTTTGTTATGTTTGGACATGTAAAATACGTATGAGTTTGCACTGCAACTTTTTTTTAAACCTGAGATTTCAATAGAAATGTAAAACTCCGAATTCAAAGGGGTTGTCAAAGAGAAGGCGTTGCCTAGTGAATATTTTGACACTTTTGCATCTACCTAGTTTCAACTTTTCAACGTGACATGATATAGAAAATATGCAACTACCTGCACTTCCTATTCAACTTGTGAAGAAGTTTCTCTACTGTTTTATCAAAATGCCGACATACTGTAGTAAAATCGAGTTAATAATACAGTTTATATTATGCTTGGTAGTGTATTATTTTTTATTAAAATTGGCCTGCCAAAAATTTACTGCGAATTCTACGATCAAATATAAGAAAAAAAAGTTATGTAATCATAGGTCCATAAAGACCCCCTAACGATGATTGATTGATTGAATTGATTTTCTCCAAATATTTTCAAAACGGATCGAGTTAAAGTAATCAAATTTGAAATTGATTATCACAATTAGATTGCGAATCTAATGTTCTGAAAATAATTCCTCATAATTGGTCATAGGCGTGCCTAACTGGGGGGTCAGTGGATAAATATTGTTCTAGCTTTCTTGTATCTCAAGATTTTCATCGTCAGATCAAAAAATTAAAATTTTTTGTTTATTTTACATGAAAAAGGTACTCCTATTTCAATCCGATAAACTGCTCTGTTTTCGAGTAATCTTAATTTAAAAATTTTGTGATACCACAAAAGTTTAAGATGGAAACTATAAGTAAATAGGCAAAATATCCCTAGTAGGCTCTGAGGAAATACTGTCGACTTGCTTATTTAACACATATTAAAGGTGTTATTAACGCGTTTTAATATATTAAAATACTTTTAAAATGCATATCAGTAATGTAATTATCTGCAAATTTTTAAATTTTAATATTGCCTATTAATAATTCAAAAAATTCTAAAAACATATGTAATATGTGTCAAATAAACTGATAAATAACTTCAAAACCTACTAGAGACAATTTGACCGCTTACATATCATATCTAATATTTTTGTGGTACTTCACAAAACTTTTAAATTAATATTACTCGTAAACGGAATAATTTATCAAAGTAAAACAAGAGTACCTTTTTTGTAAAATTGTTTAACATTTTTAAATTATTGATCTGACAGTAAAAATCTCGAAACATGAAAAAATTAGAGCAATATTTTTCCAATAATCCCCCCGATTTGGCACGCCTATGATTAATTATGGTATTGTTATTAGACCATTAGATTTGCAATCTAATTGCGATTCTCAATTTTAAATTTGATTACTTTACCTCGATCCGTTTTGAAACTATTTGGAGAAAATCAAATTTTGGGGTCCCCCTGTAAAGAGCAATAGCTCCGTTAGGGGACCTTTACGGGCCTATGTTTATATAAGTTTTTTTTCTTATTTTTGATCATAGAATTCACTGATAATTTTTGGCAGGCTAATTTTGGGACACTTTGTATAGTCATTTTTATATCTTACTGTGAAAAATTTTCAACCACTTACCTTTTAAGTATAATCGCTAAATTGTTTATTGAGATTAGTTGCAAACGCATACATGTACTTATACAAAGCATTTTATACCCATTGACATACTAAATCTACCTACCTATTTGACTAAATTATCACAAGCGATTTAGAAATTAAAAACTGCTGCTGCTTAAGACCTCATATTTATATGTTTCGAAAATAGTTGGGGAAAATTAGCTGATTTTAGAGGAGTTTTTCATATAAAAAAAATAATTTTAGCATTCCTTAAGAAGTTAGAACTCTTTAAGAGTAAAGTGCATAAATCAAGTTTCCATGGCTTTTTTATAATAGTATAAAAATACCAGCTTTATCATAATAATGATAAAAAGCAATTAAATAAACTAGTAATAACGGCTGACAACTAAAATAATTAAATTTGGTTTCGAACAAATTAATTAAAAAAGTCTGTACATCCTGTATAGCAAGACAAAATTTTAATTGTAGAATACTCCTTTAGATTTTTTATCTCTGCCCTGCCTGCCTTTATATGATTTTTACTATAATCAAAAACTGTTGACATTTTCATTATAAATAATTTTTGAACGCGAGTTTGAAATCTTTCTTTAATTCTGTATATTGCAATATACATCAATTTCCTGTTTAACTTCTAGTAATACATATTTCTTTAATAACTCGAACATGATACAAAAAATATTTATTATTATAGATACAATATTTAAAAATGACAACATTGTTAAAAATATCAAAACAATAAGTGCTCTGGCGAAATTCTAAACATTCTTTTTGTCGCCTTCTTCCTCCGGTTGACCATCACCCACCTTGATGTCCTCTGTGTGGTCCAGTAGCGCAGACTCCTCTTCCTTCTGCAGATACTTGGGCAGCCAAAAACAAGCATGAACTAATTTTAGTAAAACGTATGCAGCAAACGCTAGTGTTAAATATGAACAAGAAGAAAACACCATCTTCCACACATCAACACCTACTTTTTGTTTACGCATTTTCGCGGATTAAATGGAAAGCGTTGTGTGAGCTGAAGATTCTTGCTTACGTATTGATGTGAGTGGATCATAACTATAGAAACGGAACTTTGATGACAACAATAGAATGATAAAGTGGAACTAAAACAATCGATAGACATGTATAAACTTTACTAAGTATACGTGGGTAGGTACAGGAAAACAGAATTTGGCGATCTAAAATTAGACAAGACATTCAGGACATGAAAATATGTTTCAGGATACATTTTGTTTAGTATATATTTGGATAATTATGTTCTATTTATTAATAGGATCATTTGGTAAAATCTCAAATTATGCTGTTTGCCTAATTCTTATGAAGCATTTATGATGTATGGTCATTCCAGAAAATTTGAAGTCGGTCTGATAAGTAGTTTTGGAAATATATGTGGCCAAATTGGAATTAAACGATCACGTGCCGTGACGTCATTGCCTCCTACA
>JALDAQ010000155.1:0-25000 GCA_025584915.1 Monochamus saltuarius
TTGACGCCCCTAGTCGTGACCTCAACACTGAGGCGCTAGTTATACTGTACTATCGATGTAAAAATATGTATTTTTTGTATTTTACACTTTTGAATTTTTTAATGCGAAACTATGGGCTCAATCGCTTGACGTTAACAATCTGCTCTTTAGCTATGTACCATTACCAGTGACTCACCCTGTATATATAAAAATATCATGATTTCCGGTGAGAAATTGTATGGGTTCTCATCCAACTAATTATGATATTTTCCGTTCGCTGTCCAGTCTCGTCACATCTGTCCCTTGGCTCATGAGTGGGAACTGTTTCAATTAAAAATTAGCGGCCGTAGGTCAGTACCGAGTGACGAAACCGAATTCGCGGGGCCCACATCTGCCCCTGCCGCCGACCATAACCATAACCAAGCGGGAGACGGTGCCGGCGGCGTAGATGTGTGGCAAGATGGCGCCCGGCGCGCGGCGACCGGCGGACGGTTTACTGACTGAGTAAGAAGTGGGCCGGGGTCGATGAACCCGCGCGAAAGTTGCCGCGAGGTCCCCTGATCCCCATCCCGTGAGGTTCGTACCGGCCTCTTCGGTTCAAGTGTATACGGCGCGGATCCCCGTCATTACGTAATCGACTTTGAATGTTTCATAATAATAGGGTCGTTTCCCACTTTTTAAGTAACAGTTTTCGAAAGGTTGAGCATATGCGGTGGCTATATATTTAACCTTTTTAGAAACAAATGTCAAATGTGAAAGCTGTTGTTTTTAACTTCACATTCCACTATGGGTACGCTATACACAATCTTCAAAAGTCTAGAGAGTGACTCATAGTGTAAAGCCATCGTTTCTGAAGAAAAATAAACATTTATTAAATATAATTTATTTGATAATTTTTATGTTAAGTTTTTTTGAAGTTTGCATAAATCGTATTTTGATAACGTAGCTTCTGTTTTAAAAATTTCTGGTCATATTTGTGTTGCAAGTGTTGTAAAACTTGCGGCAAATGAATTTAACAGCTGATCCTAGAGTACGTAGATTTGGGCAGATTTCCCACTATGATAACACCGGGCGGATTGATTGGTTGCGCGATGCAGGTTTGTCAGTGAGATAAATTTCCAGAAGGACTAATAGATCCTGACGTACAATATTACGGTGTTACCAGGTATGGACTCAGAAAAGCCGTGAAGCCATTCTAGAAATGTCTCTCCGACAAACCTGTTTCGCGCAACCCAATAATCCGCCCCCGCTCAAAACCACTAAGCTATAAAATCTGCCCAAATATACGTACACTAGACATAAGCAGCTGCAAAAAAATGTCATTTGCAATAAACTTGACAACACAGATGTGAGCAGAAATTTTTAACTACGTTGTCCATTTACGAACTATGCAAACTTCAGAAAAACTTAGCAGATAGACCTGAAAATTAATCATTTTCTACTTTCACCGGGAGAAGTAAACATGCAAAAAAATTATGAAAATAAAACGATATTTAATTCTTTATCAGGTAGAATATATTTAATGGTTTTTATAAGAGCTAAACATTATTTATCTTAATATCAATACTGTGCCGCTCTGTATGCACAGCAACACGACTGTGGATACGATAAAGGCTCAATCAAACTGAAGTCCGATTTATTCTCTATATGTATGTCTATTTTCTATTACATTAGAAAAATACTTTTTAGTATAAACAATGCACATTAGTACTTGATTTAATAAATGTTTTGAAATAGAATATTGCGCGGGGTGCTATTCTTAATTTTCTGTAGCTATACTAAATTACTTACAGACATTTAACTGCTACATTGTTTGCACTCCAATGTAAAAAATGCGAAACCCAACAGACATAATTTTTAATCAAATTTCTTATGTATCTATCTAACCTTATTCCAACATTCTTGATATACCAGTTGGTTGGTTAGTTGATTATTCCATGTATAAGAACAATTATTATTAAAGGAAGATAGTGGCATAATAATTGGTTAACTATCTTGAATGCTCTAAGACTGACAAACAACGTCATTACCAAAAGTAATCTGTGAGTAAATCAAAAATTAATTTAGGTCAAACTTTGTGATTCTTCTCAATTATTCTTGTGTAAGATTTTATTTAAAAGTCTTCAATAAAGTCATGTAATTACTTCCAAATTGTAAATGCAAGAAACTTATTAATTGGTTTGGTTGACTCTTTGGACAAAAAAGTCATCATAAAATACTACAGAAACCATAATAATATTGGTTTATTTTGCTTTGATGAATTTATTATCTAAACATAATGTGTATCTCGCGTGATTTAGAAACGAATATTGAGACTAAGAAAAATCTCTTTTATATCTTGTTTTTGTTTGCTGCTCAACATGACTGCGAAGACGAAAGTTTTACAGCATCACTAGACTTTACGACATTATTTTCATTTCCACACGATATTTAGCTTTTGCGAAATAACCGACACATAATATTTGATGCCTTCAAGTTTCCGACATAAAAATATTGACCAACACATTTAGAAGCGTCACTCTTAAAAATATGACGTCCTATGTGTGTAGTAAGTTCATGAAAGCGGGCGGAAAATGAACTTTCTTTCACAAAATGACATCATAATCTAGGAAAAAATGAAAAACTTTAATTAAAACAGTATAGAGAGATGGACTAACATGCAGCTGTGTATACAGTTGACCTGGAAAGTTTGTATACGAATACGGACGTACGATCGCTGTTCGGCAATAAAACACTAACGACGATGACAAACAAAGGATTGCTGCTAGGGCAACGCGATACACAGAGGGACAGGAGAGTTTTGCGATCCAAACGGCGACGAGAAGTTCGTATCCGGGTTTGAGTTTAAAATAAAAGAGTGCCTTGGTTTTTGTTTTCATTGTGGAAAGGATTTTTAAAGATGGCTATGCACTGCAGGAGCTGGGATGCCGAAAATAGGAACATAACGTTTCACAGGAACAACGAACACGAAAAATGCGTCTTTAACAATTTCGTGCTTTTAGTAGGCAAGTGGTGGAAATAGGGAATTAAGTTCATAAAGAGTGATTCACTCAGCACTTAGATAAGTACGGAAGGTGAGGGTTGTAGGAGACAAGATTCCATAGGCGTGCCACTTGTGAAGGTTTCAAAGAACACAAAATTACCAAAAATAAATTGACGTTGAGTGACCACGTTAATAGTTTACTTTAACAAGTTTATACTCACCCGTAGAATGCCGTTCTTTTAGACGGCAATAGTCTGCCACCATCCACTTACACTTACTTGATGCGTACTTCGCGGATATCACACTTTAACACATAATACACTGCACTATTTACATAGACACTATACACTACTGGTTACTAGCACTATAACACGTTAACACTTATTGTCGAGAACAGTCTTGGAACAATTAGAAACAGTTTCCAACCGGCACGGCATGCGGCAGTTGAATATGCTTTGTTTTAGATGCAGTGCACAATGTTTCTGATGGTTGGAAACTGATTCTGGTGTACTATAAATAAAGCTATTATAGAGGGCATTAACCGTATAGCCACGGCAGTGCCAGGTTCCATATGTGGCAAAACAGTGTCACACTTTTGTCATCGTATGGCCTTTATTTATCGATTCATATATCGACCTTCTAGTATTTATCTTAAATAGATCCTTCGCCATATTACTTGTTCGTCTTTTTCTATCAGTATACTCTTTCAATTTCGTTTTATATAACGCGAGATGTGAGATAGCGACTTGAATTTTTTTATAGTTAGAATCTTATTTTTAAATTACTATCCATGAATTGTTCGCTGGTTTTGTATCACCAACCTCTAGCTTCTGCTTTCGCTGAGTTTCCGGTATTTTCTGTTTCGCAGTTGTATCTTCTTCTTTGCCACTCTTTCATCATCACCACTTACACTCATATTTTGGTCTGGAGCCCTAATTCCTTACTTAAATTTGAAATGAGTTATTTGAATTATGAAAATGGACGGCATTACATTTAATTCGTGAGTTATATTATATTTAAATCCAACGATGTCAATTTATTAACGAATTGAGACCATTTTTGGCAGTTCCTCAGACACAAAAAGTATTCCGGCAGAGGTAAAGGTAAAATTACTGATTTCTAATTTTATTTTTTTATATGTCGATTGTTTCTAGTATTTACAACATTATTATTTTTACATAAGTTTGTTACCAGACATGTATTGGTGATAACTTAGGAATGTCAAAAATCAGTTAGTAACTGTATTACACAGGTAACCATGCTGTGATCGAACGTTTGTTAGAGATATACCTATATGATATTTCCACAAATTCAGCAAACAAGGAACCACATAAAAATTGAGTAAGTTGTATCAAGAACAACTTTAATTTTATCATAATTAAATCAATTAACATATTAAAATTTAAAAAAATATCGAATTGTTAACATCATTTAGGCAGGGAATACACATGCCTGTTACCTGCATAATGACATTCAAGGAACTTGCAGAAAGGAGCTTTGTTCCTCAATAAATTGCCGTATTGAGGAACACAGCCTTTACTAAATCTAAATATATTTTTTTATATTCTTCATCAGGCAATCACGTGGATTACTTAAATTTGTATCCTTCTTTGTTAGATGGTTTGATTTAAATTTTACAGCTAACTTATTTTCGATGCGCATTTATAGAACCGGGCAATGAAACGTAAATTTAATAAGCCGTCTACTACAAAGGTGGTGAAATATAACATTTAACCTTGAAATAACGTAATTATTATGACCAAAATGGGATACATACTTGGGCTGATTTCCACTTTCATGAATTTCATAAAAATCGACACCTTAATCTAAGATTATGCAACCCTGAATAGCCCTGCTATTGATCCATTTCAAAATAGAACTAATAGTTGGCTAGGGATGTGCACATTAAATCTTCTGCTGGCAGCGATCAATTATCTAGGTCACGACATTATAAGCCGGAGAAGATTGTAGATCAAATAGCTGTTTCCCGTCATTGTGAATTTGTTTTTCTTCAGTTCAATTTAGGAAAATTAATCGGAAAAAAAAATACCAAGATGAAATAGAAGTTATTTCTTCTGCAATTAATTGAGCATCTCTAAACCACATCTGAATATGGTGCACTACTAGCAGATCAAAATTTCGCATTGGAAAACGTATTTTTCAGCTTCTCATAAACCGACTCTCATTTCACTCCTAACGCGATTTTTATGAAAGCACTTTACGATGCATAAAGTTCAACGAAACTTTCCAGCGATATCGGCGAACCATAAATTAAAATAATTACATATTACAATCCGCGTAAAACGGAAAATAAAAATTCTAAAAAAATACAACGCGGCTTTTTGTGTGCGTCCGTCGACCCCGATGGAGCCAAAACGGCCTTGAGCATCTAAGTGTGCTCCTTGCTTCTTGTCCCTTTAATATTTACCTAATGAACCGAGAAACCGTCTAATGAGCCGAACAAACAAATAGGACAATATGCTCCATTCGGCCGGGTTAGTAGCACTCGTTATTATGCTATAAATTATGGTGCGTGGGTAATGTCGTAACTCCCAGCAGTAACTAGAAACATTCTCACTTTGTGTATGTAATCGGTGAGCTAAACAAACTTGGATAGGTTCGCTTTTTTAGCTTGGGCCGGACATCGCGCCTTCGTGGAAGCGCTGATTTAAACGGGGGATTTGTTTATTTATGCATGTAGGTGGAAAAACGCGACAGATACATTGTCTAATAAATGTAATACAAGACAGCTTGATATGCGTGCATATCTTAACAAGGTTTGTTTTAGAAGAAACTAAAGAGAAAAGAAACTTTGCCATTATGAAAGACTAATTTCCGTCGTCCTTAGTTATAGAAATAAAGTCATGTCTTTAAGTGATAAGCTGAAAATGTATATAAATATTTAATATTTCACTTATACTTATAATTAGGTATCAAACATCAGTCATAACTACAAATCAAGAAACGTCAAAACTATTAACGCACTCGTGTGATAATGTTATTGTAAATTAAATTAGTCTCTAATTAAACATTTATTAAATAAATAAAATAGGTAAGATCATATGAAAACTCATTTATTAAATACATTGATAGTAAAATCTTTACAATTGGAGAAACTCATACCAGACGCTAACATGCCTAATGATTTATTGGAGATAGGTGGAAATATTTTTAGTGCGAACCTAACCTTTGATGTTGAGGGAATATTTTCAGCTTCCAAGAGAATATTCTCGCTTTCATTAAGAATTTTCATAGCCATCGTATCTTTTTATACTCAAAAGATGCCCAATATACGCATTTAGATTAGGCAGTTTAAGAAATCCGTTTTGACACATTAGTATTTATACCAATATGTTATTGTTTGGTGCATATATCAGCTTTATATAAGAAAAAAGCGAACATTAATTTCACGTGTTTTCTTACCAGTTCTATTAAATTCGAGCCATAAATATTTCCAGATGTTACAAAAAACTCTCTAAAGACTTTTGTTTTGGTATTGGGTACCATGACTTGGAAGCATAGTCCTTCATGTTTCACATGGTTTTAAAGCATATTTGTTAGTTTTTTTCCATCGACATGCGCCTAGCCTACCAGACCAATAATAAAAATAACCTAAAATAAATATGTTATAAAACGTTCTTTACTAAAATACATTTCTAGTATAGCTACCTTCATGAGCAGAAATTTATCATCCTCCGCATTTATTAAAAATCTGGATACGTTTTCCTTTGTTAATACCCTAGATTTTTTTAGGCTTGTACCATTCTGATTGTCGCTTCAGAAATGCAATCAAATTTAAGTATTTTTTGGTATCGATATTCTTGAGTGAAATTTGTGTTCTTATCATTGGGTAATAGCTCCAAAGAGATTTAAGCTGCTAATAATTCTTTCTCGTTAGTTATGTTAAATCAATATCGTTTTTTCTCTACACCGTTTATCATAACGACCAAATGTTGTTCGTATACTCAGAAAAACAGAACAGATGTGTATAGCTTTTAGAATCTGTAATGTTTATCTTAATCATCAGATTAGTTCAACAAGTCTTGAGTCTGGATGGAGAAAGAATGGTATGTAACTATAATGCTGATAATTGAATAATATGATTTAACTTTAGAAGAAAAATGAAAGTGGCACCCACAGTCGTCTTAAGAAAATGTACTTCTACACTTTTTTTATTATGTTATTATCCATGTTTTAATACATTACCACGAAAACCGTATTTTCTATCTTTATAAACGTTTATATCATCTAGGAAATTTCTAACTGCATATAATCTTTACTTTTTTTGCTAATTTGAACACACATCGATATAATTGGGCGCCTGATTTGAAAATATATGTATAACAAAAATAATGCCACAAAGCAGGTCTTGGTCTTGTACTTGGACTGAAAATAAGCAAATAACCCTGCAAAAGGGACCTTCAGCTGGACCATTTTTTACCATCGCCAGTTATATTTTCGCATTGAAATTTAACTCGTTTGTATTTACCACCGATTCCGTGCATACTTCCTGCATACTTCCTACATGAAACAATTGGAAGTCGAAAGCTTTTTACCTCAAAATTCCTTAATAAATTTATGACGATAATTTTAACATATATGCCACTAAGGAATTTCAGTAATTCACTGTTGAAATCTGACCTCAATGACGCTAAGGAAGGAGGTGTTTGAACTTTTGAAACGCGTAATAATTTTTTTTTTCGGTCGCTTGAAGGAAAAGTAATAATTCTACAGTGCAATCCAAGGTTGTGTTAAGAATACTACCTACAATTTACAATCATATCTACTAAGTATCAGATCTTTGACAAATCTCCAGAATTTCGTTCTCATCCCGATGATGTTTATTTGGTTAGCGAAATCGCAGCAATTGCAACATTGTATACTCGCTTATACAAATACAAACTGTCGTAATTTCCACGAAGGGTCGTCCGCGAATTGATAAAAATAATAAACATATCGATTTTATTACTGGAACTTCCGCGTTGCAGCACTTTTAATGATCATTAAATGAAAACGCCATTAATCGGTTATGTGTTTTATTGGAACATCGAGTAAATAAACCACAAATTATATCAGAGGAAATGGTATTGTTGTTCTGGCATTATTATTTATTATTTTATCTCCTGATACAAAGTAACACACATAATATAAGTGAGTTTCTTAGGGAAATATGACCTCATGATATACCTAAAGATACGATTATGAATTCCTACAATTATATTACAATACAATACAATAATGCTTGTTAAAACTTTTTACGTATATATGTATAAAATATTTCAATATTACCTTTTTCTTCACGTAAACTATTAATTATTTTTTTTATTACAGGTAAGAGAACTTCAGAAACATTTCTAACAGAGCACGTGAGTTTTATGCATTAACATTTTACCATTAGCTTCACAAATCATAGATTTAGTAAACTATTAAATATAAAGGAATTAAAATACTTATTTGGTTCACCTACACAAAATCAATAAAAAAGTTTTCCTAAAGTAATCTGTATCCTCACTTCTTTGTGCAACATAACGTAATCCCAAATCGCTGTTAAAATGATCAGAAATGTATGTGCAACAAGTTATTAAAAATAAGTCCAAAATATTTTAAATAAAATAATAGTTATTAATTGTATAAGGGAATTAA
Source organism: Monochamus saltuarius (assembly GCA_025584915.1). Classification (NCBI taxonomy): domain Eukaryota; kingdom Metazoa; phylum Arthropoda; class Insecta; order Coleoptera; family Cerambycidae; genus Monochamus; species Monochamus saltuarius. The sequence continues at coordinate 8,606 of JALDAQ010000155.1, forward strand.
CAAGCCTTTAAGTCCCGAGAAACCGAGAGTTATATTATATTTAAGAGGATCAAAGGCTGGTTAATTTCCCAATTTCAACGTTTTATCCACGCCAAAACCGGTCAATTAAGAGAGTGAAAACGCTGTGAGAGCAGGTAAAAATTATGGTTTTGAAAAACGTCGTATTTGATAAATTTATTTTAATCAAGAATATTGATTGTCAGCTGAATACTAGAAAATTTTGGAATCATTTCTATGGCATGCGTTTGTTTATTTGTCAACAAGAGTGAAAACATTTGCAACATCGACACAAAATATGAGTGAGAATGAGAGAGAAAAATCTAGCAAGAAGCCCAAGAAGGAACATTACGTCTGTTAAAAGCAAAAGTGGGTACTAGAAGGAATTGGTGGAATTCGATAACTGGCGAAAAAAGGAGCGTAGGAAAAGGAGCAATTACAGAAGACATACTTTTTCGATGTGGACAAAATATTCCATACTAAAATCAATGTTGAAAGTGCACAATGGTATTGATATTTTGAATAATAAACTTACTTCATATTTGCAAGTAGAATCAAGAAATTATAAACCAAAGTAGGCAAAGTGACTGGAGAGAAACCAAATCGAAAAATTTTAAAAAAAGCACCGTGTGAAAAATATTTACAAGTTAAGGTAGAAAATACACGATTTTAATATTTCAATTTATACATTAAGTGTTTTATTTTGAACTATTTATAGGTTGTAAAGATTATAGGAGTGCTTGTCGATGCAATGAAGACAAGGGGAGGTATCTATACGTACACATTCCGGATACGAAAACAAATATTTCAAGTTATAGTTATGATCCATTAAGCTTCTTTCTTTCTTGTATATTTCCTGGCTGAGACCCTGACAGTAGTTGCTGGACTCTCTTCCGCGGCGACTGTTGCTCCTTGTTTCAATACTGAGGCTGTGTGAAACGAAGCCGCAAACAGAGATAGGCTTTCTACTTGCAATTTTCTTGTGTTCGTGTCATTTGCTCTTCCTTCTTATTCCATCTTGTTTTTAAGCTGCACTGCGCTGATGAAGGCAGACGCACATCTCCACTTATCTAAACTACACATTTATTTAAATATCTGGCGGCTTGTTGACCGAGACGATTCACTATCCGACGGAATTGAAACTTTCAATTACACCCATTACTGTCGCAATCATCTAATTCTTGAATCGCCGGGCGCGTTGGCATTTCCTCCTAAACAACTCGGGTGTGCTCTTGTACGTTTTTTAAGGCCGCAGGGAATTTCTCTCGGGGCTCTATTGTGGGACGTTGTTTTGGTGCGGATACGTTGAACTTTCCGAGTCAAGAAACTTTTTATTGGAACGATTGGGATATTGCACATACCGAATTTAAGTAATTGTAGTGCAACGCTCGACTTCTGAACTTTGCTAAATAAAACTTCGTTAAGGCGTTATGGCGCAACGGGCGATGTGAAATAATTGCATTCGTAATTATGCAGGAAATATTCATCGGGGACTCGGTTAATATTTATGTATGTGCCATACAGTGTGTTCGACTAACGCTGAGTCATAATTCGGCGTTACTTATAAGTATCAGAGTTTAGGTAGGATCCGATTCTGTTTTCCAATATTCCAGTTCTATCGGAAATAAAACATATTTTGTTGATAATCATTTTTATATAGATGGTTTAAAATAATGAAGTGCTAAAAACCTTATTTTGCATTTGAGAAAGAAAATTTTAATAAAATATTTAAATTTATTTTTTTACGGTTACACTAGCAATAATATTTTTTATATAGTTTTCTATAAAAAATTAAGATAAAACAGAATAAGAAAAAAACGTTTTTTATATACCTATATTTTTTTATTAAAAAATAAAGTTAATAAATGAAGAGTATAAATACACGGTGTTTCAGAACTTATCTAAAAAATGTTGAATGTACAATCAAAAAGGGTAGAAAATAATCTGAAAATACACTTCTGCACGGCACTGGAAATTGGCCCACTGTAAAACATGATAAGGCGGTGAAGCATGCAATCAGCGATCGGACAATAAATGTAAAAAAGTTCTCTAGGAAAGAAATAAATAACATTTTAGAACACCTTTTTACAGCAAATTCAACTGCTTTTGCCGCTATTGTTAGTAATTATTAATATAAATAATTTGTGGTTCTAAATAATAAAATGGTTCGACATACCTGATGTAACAAAAAAATTTTGGCCCGTCTTAAGGTCCATTTACACACATCAGTGACGTATCAGTTCAGTATCAGTGTTATTTGTGGTCGATCACTGATACCAGCTTACACATATCCGTCCGTAGTACGCAAAAGGAGTTAGTAGACGATCAAACAAAGTGTCTATCATGCAGTTGATCAACATTTCGTACCAAATCGATAAGCTTTTCATCCATTCTAAACAATAAAAAAAATTTGGTTAGTTCGTCAGTAGAATTACAAAAATATCGTCGCCGGCTTATTTAAAAGCCACTGAAGCAGCACTTACAGCACTGATACGGCACTGTGACGGGTGTATAAACACGCCAATTTAAAATATAAGCAACGATTTTTTACTTTTCACTGATACCGATACGGAACTTATACGGCACTGATGTGTGTAAATGGACCTTTTTATCCAGTTTCGACAAACTAACACAAAAGATTCTGCTTCTTGTCCGTTTTGAACTCGTAAGTTATTGGCAACAACTATGATATGCTTGCGTAAATCATCAATAGTAGATATCCACTTCATTTTTTAAATATCCCCACAAAAAGAAGTACAAATGATTTAAAGTCAGGAGATCGTGGGGGACACGGTCCTCCTCGTTCAATCCCTCAGTACTAATCCTTGGACACACTGTACATGGTGCGAATATTGAACCTCGTGTATGATCCGCCACACTGCTCCAATACGCCGTGTAAGCCCTGGACTTCCATCTCTTCCACGATTCGGCTTTAAATTTCTATCTCGTTGCACTGCACTTTTGCACTCACTGCACACTGCGGTAAAAGTAGCTGCATTTGGCACATATTTACCGGGAAATAGTTCTGTTAAATCATTTTTACATCGTCATAAATTAGAACAATATCCATCAACTCCGAATTGCTACTGTACACGTAAGCCATTTTTGACATTTGAAAAACTAAGGTAAAGACTGGCGCCACAAAAACTTTAGTACTTACAAAAAATAATCGGATTTCGATATTCGGAATCGTCGGTCTAGAAACTACAGTAGCCCAACGATGGAGTGGTTGAAAATACTACAATTTGAATAATTACTTACTCAGAAACTATACGGATTTTACAAAATAATGTTTACGATATTGACTCATTTGACATTTTTCATGACGCATCTATCCTCAATTTTTTTAGATAAGTTCTAAATCGCCCTGTATATACTGTTTTCATCGACAATATTGGCTATTCATTGTGAAGGGTCAGTAATTAAACCAGGGTCATTCTGTGGCCAAAAATAAGGGTTTTCTGTTATATAAATGTGGGGTCTTTGAGCTTTAGAGACTTACCTGTGGCGGAGGTGTAATCATCCATCATTATTTACCAAAAAAATATATATGTATATATATAAAGCGGGAAGGGTAGTCTTGACTGACTAGTTAAGAAAAAACACAGTGATGTATTTGGGATTGCAGTCAACATCCCTATCACCCTGTATAATATTACAAATAAAATAATGATTATATGCGCTGTTGTATTAACTTTTTATTTCTTCACACTTTTTGTATTTCAAACTAGGTAACAACAAAATTGATTCATTTAATCGCGGATACTTTATAAACTACTCGCTTGGCTAATTTACTTGAAATAATCAGATATACTATATAAACTATTAGTTTATAAACTATCCAATTTGGTCTAGTTAGATTGAAAATTATCATTCTGATAATGCACAAATCTAGTTTTTTATTATGGTACCTATATAAACTAAGTACCTACCTTTACCTTTCTGGTTAATTTCATAAACATGATTTAGAATCGTACAAATAGTATACCTACGTTTATGGAAACATTTGTTAAATTAATGTAAAATTTCTTCACTTTCTTATTATGTAAATTTCGTATTTCTTTGTAAAATTTTTGTTTCTGATCCATTTTACACTCATTTAGTCAATTTCCATTACTGAGTAAACATTGTAAAGAAAACCACAAATGGATTGTTGCTTTTTGTGTGTTACCTACTGTTTTACAATCTGTACGTAACAAAAATTTTTATGAAATTAATTAGGGAGGAGTTGGCTACTTTATATAATATACTATCCAAAGAAACAGGTATTTTGTGTTACCAGAATTATTGTTTTCATTCCAACTAGATCAAGTACCAAATTGAATTGTTTATAAATTAATCAAAGAAACATTATCTATTTTATTATCTCTAAGCCATGTGAGGATTAGTTTACAAAGTAACTGCTAATATTGTGGAATATGCGTTTTCTATAAAAATAACCAACGGTTCAGTTAATTTGTACACTAACCAATTAGTTAACAAAACAACCAAGTTCACACATTAGTCGTAACATATACTTGGGTATTTTATACACATATTTGTATATTTTGTATTAATATATCTTTGAGATCGCAAGGAAATTTACTGAAATCTTAATCCTTATACCATTTTTTAACAAAAAGACAACAACACTTTACCTACAAATATTTTTAGATCGCAACAAAATCTACAAAGACCTTACCTCAGAGGCAACAACATTATATTTTAACATCGCTAATTATTACCCATATGCAGACGTAATACTGAACCAAATCAGCAAAACATTGTAAATAATTGGTGAGTCAATATTTGTCTACTGTAAAGTCTACTAAACGTGTTTGATGATGCATCCTTAGTATAAAAAATAAGGTGCTAATTATTATTATTTTTAATGGAACCTGTTTTCAATATAATTTTGATAAATATTCCTCATACAACTATTATAAGTTATGGTTTCAATATTAAATAGTTTTTTTATTTGATTATTCCATTTACATTCTTTTACGGATGAAATGATGAATGAATAATAATAAACATGATAAGCTGTACCCGACATTTGCACAACCTACGATGAGTAATTTTTTTATTACTTTTAAATATTTGCAAGATATCCTGTTGCAAAATTTGACGGCAGTATTTTACCTGAACATATTGTAAATAAATGGTAAAGTTTCACTGTTTAAATCTGTTCTATAGCATAATATAAGTATACTGTTTGAAAATCCAAAAATTGATAAAATACTTCTTTATCTACAGCAAAATTTGAATACATTAAAATAATAGAAAACTAATACTTAGTTAGTGACAAGAGAAGTGTAAATTAAATAATGTATACCTTATAAAATTAAACAATAAGAATAATAAGACGTTAACACAGATGAAAAATGCTATTCCGTACTAGAACAATAAAATGAAATGTTCTACTGGTAGTTAAAAGTAAAGTTTTATTATTAAAATCGTCAAATACAGGCAAGAGCCAAAAATTAAATATGTATATCTACAAACTAACAGCCTTATGGGACAAATCATGACTTTTCAAAAAAGTGTTTTTATTAGAGCCTTATTTTGCTTATTTAAAGCATGCCTCATCGTCTTTAAATCCAACTTTCAAAATGCGCGAGTTTTAAAGTTACCATGGAAAAATCAAGTACCCGAGAAACGTGAAGTCTAAATGTCACCTTTTTAATTATTGATCTGACAGGAGTGCCTTGTAGCGTCAAATAAAATATTACGAACAAATTTTTCAAAAACTTTATTCAATTATTCAACAATCTTAATTTTTTAAATGAATGCGAAAAGTATAGTTGATATTGTTTGAAATATTAACACTTCGATTTTTTAAATCGGAGGAAATGCTGTTCAAATTAATACTGTTAACATTCTCGGAAGTCAATGAGGTTGCACTTCCATTAATGACACTCTTAATAAATGTTTGAAACATTCTCCTTTTTGCTAATACTGTCTTCAACGTAACCAGTTGCCACAGCTGCCGATTTCCATCCTACTTTTCGTTGGACTTGATCTGTTGTCACACCAATATTCGCTATAATGGTAGCAGACGTATGTGGAAACTCTTGTCCAGTGTATTTCTGAGTATCGTCCAATTCAAGATAACGTGCAATTTGCAAGGGACATGATCCAAATGTTTTAATATCAAGCACTTGATTGGTGCACTTCCCCTTATCATACGGCAAGAAAACTCGGTCTGTACTTACACTTTGGAGACGCAATGAAAGATGCTGCTTTACCAAACGCATATAACTAATTCCATCACTGTCGGCAACAGTAAAACGTCTAGCCATTACTGTTTTAGATGGTCGGATAGTAATAAGCAATACGCTTCCTTCTTCCTTAATGTTATGTAAGCGTAGTCGCGTAGTAAATAAATACGTAATGTCCGGTGCATCTATGAAAAACTTTTGCAAATCGTTTTCCTTGAATACATATGCCTTCTTGGTTACAATCATTCTTGCTAATTGCCTTCATGAATGCATGCAGTTTCACAAATAATTTTAAATCAACCCTTTTGTTTATTCTCAACGTACTTTGCAATTTCGAATTGATAACCCACATAGTCGACGCCTTGTACTGCTCCCACATTTTCTGAAGGTAAACAAGCACGACTTGTTCATCCGTATCTGTTACCTTTTGCTCTACCATCCATTTGATGAACTTGTAGTTTTTTATTAGCGTTTTCCGATTTTTGCGGTATTAAATCGCGATTCTACTTTACTTTTTAAGTAATCAATGTTAGAACTCATTTTTAAACAATATACAACTAGTGGCCGGTCGATACGGTACACCCAGTATAAGGTAGCTTACAGAAGATAGCTACACATTTTTTTGCAAGGTATTATTTCTAGTCTGTTTTTATTTCCAATATGAAGTTGTCAGTGACCCAATAAAGACATCTGGATATATTTTAATTAAGGATTGTAGTGGCTTTCAGATGAATATCTAACGGCAAACTATCCACCAGAAACAAGTCTTTTTGGTTTAAATTTATTAGGTCCAATTATGTTAACATAAAACTCTGCTGTTCCGCTTTTTTGCCGGCATACCTGAATAATTTATTAGCGCGTGGATTTTTATCGTTATATTTTCGACTAGGCTCGTTGTGCCGTTAGAATTGCGAAATTCCGGCACGAGAAACAATTTTAATACGAAGTTTGGCTTTTTTGTGGAAACGTTGGCATTTAAACACGTATTGGAAACTAACCAAATGACTGCCAACGTGCGAAGGTAAGTGACCTAGGTCTTTTTAAGACTCGTCGCTCGAAATAGACTTCGCGTTACGCAAAGTTCACACCTTACAATTCGGAATTAAAAGTGAAATTAAAAATCGGGGCGACGCTTCAACGTCATTGTACGAAATTTGAAAATTGCGGGATCTATAGGCCTACAATGCGATCTATAAATAGCTGAATTCGCAGAATTCTATTTAGTTTCTAGGAAATGTCATAGTTCACTTGAACGTTTTATTAGTCTGTGTTGATTGTATCATTAAATACCCCGCTAGTTTATAATGGGTGTTGCATTCCCAAATATGGGTAGCGGGAATTACTAACAAGATAAGCGGCGTGTAACGTGTAGCAGAAACCATTGCTGAATGAGTTATAAGTGTAAGATAGATTCCGGAAAAGTTTAGTTTAGCAACTTTCTATATTTGTAGTAGTCCAATAAAAATTGAATAAAGTTATTGTTTGGTTAGTTATACTGCATTGAACAAATCAAATACTGGAAGATGACTAAGTTGATATCTCAATTTTTTGTAGTAAATAGTTGTGTAAATTAACACACCAAAAAATAATGCTGCAACACTAAAGGACAATTACTATGAAGTGTAAAATACTGTTACCAGTTTTCGTGTATGATTTACATTTACTTTTCCAATTTCATTGTATTATTATGCCGTAACGTTTCTCAATTTGCCTAGTAATGTGGATCTAATTAATATCAATAACAGGGCTTACTCATTATATTACCAAACAAAAATAATAGCTTTGCATTCGTATAAATGTTTTGACATTATTGTTTGCAAGAAATATAAAATAATACTTAAAATTTAATTTTCAGCATTAATTATTAATAAAATTTAAAATTAACCAAAGTAAAGAAAACTACTAACTTCGAAAATACCTACATACGGAATAGAGTTAAGAATCACTGCAATACAGCGTGAATACAGCACACACACCGCATATCCGTAGACTGTCATACCCGTTTATGTATTCATTGCTAATTATTAAGAGAGCAGTCTACAGTAAAGGACATTTCAAGTACCCAAATATTGTAGATACCTACCTCTATCTATTCAATTTTGCCCTCGATTTTGTCTTTATTTCTCGTTAGGTCTTTGTTTTGGTAGATTTCAAAGAGTAATTTTAATAATTTTATTATTTCTTTTTGTGTCTATTAGCATTATTAAAGCATGAGATTTTGTAATCAAAATATGAGAACATGAGATTTCCTCGGAATGCATGAGATCTCGTGCAAAAGCATGAGACCTGACAACACTGACATCAGTTGACCGGACAGTTAGATTTGCAATGGCGAATTGGCCGCGCCTCTTAAACTTCGTACCTTCAATGGGATGAAGCGGCAATTTCTACTTTCTCTGTAAAGATCCGCAATTTCCGAATCTGCATACTTACAGAGAACAAATATATGTTCTCTATTTTGTCAAACTAACGAACATATCCTTCAACTATGTTCTATTAATACAATAGTTTCCGGATGAATTTTGAATGAAAAACGTTGTAGCATTTCCAACGTTATTGTTACCTCATTTGGATATTTAAAATTCAACATAAAATATTTATTTCTCGAAACTGTTGTTTTTTTAAAAGTTCAATAATGAATAAGTATATAAAATAATAAATCTAAGGTCATTTGTACATACCCTGTAAAATATAATATAACAACTCAAAAAACGACGACAAGTACCTCTGCTTTCTTGAGAATAACATATACACTGATAAAAATCATTGTAAATGTAATCGTTGTTCATATCATACATTGATGTAGAAAATACCAAATCAATACTATATTACAATAATCTTCAAGTGAATACCGTACATTTACATCTTCCTACAAATACATAATAACATTGTAAAATTACATTTCATGTATACAAAAACATGATTTTATTATGAAAAAATGCGTATTCATAAGTAGTTATTTTCAGTTTCATTTGTAACATCATACTGTGGTGTGTTTTGTTCACGCTGTTGATCTTGGCAATAAATAACTAAAAATTCACGGTGTAATATCGCAAATAATTTTTATTAGTGTACGTAAATGTAACTCTTCATCTCACTCTCACGTTACCACATGATATGGTGCAAACAATTTTATTGGACGTTTTTGGAATATATCCATATTTTTAGAACGTTTGAAATGTAAATTTACAAGATCATTATGTATTCTTAATAAAAATTATGCCTTTTGGCATAAAATCTGTAATTTTACTGTATGTACCTGCAATTTCTTGTAGTACAGTATGCATGTGAACAACGTCTAAATTTACTATAAAGTTTATCAGTGTATACTCTATTTTTAAACTAAGAGGAGTGATTCAAATTTCTCGCACTTAAACACTAGCTTGTCATTGGTGAATTTGTCGTCAAGTTTACATAGCCCCAAATAAGTTTATTGACAATGTCAACACTGTCAACTACTAACCTTTAAAATGTCAGTTATATTAGTTTAAGATTAACGTTACTACTACGTATTTTGTGTTCATTCGTCCTTCCTGTTAATCCAAAAGCAATTAAAATAGTTCTCTTCATAAGTCCGCAGCGAATTGTATTGCTTTTTGTTAATTTTATCTGTTTATTGCACATTTACCGCCAAAATGATCCAGTTATATTTCCTAATTAATTTTCCCTGTGTATGTATATATGACTTCTTCAGTTACTCCTTTTATTTTTTAAATAGAAAATATAGTATAGAAAATATATAGTAAGGTAAAAGAAGAGCTAGAATTACATCAATAGTTTTATAATTGGTAGGAGGGTTGTAGAGAACCTGTAGTCTGACCGCCAGTATTGTAGGACCTAAGCCTTTTGCAGTTTTTGTAAATTTGAATGAAAATGTCAGTGTTTATAACCGCACTCAATACTCACCAAAATAAACAGATTAAATAAAAAATACGGCTTAAATAATTCGCGGTAAGCTTTTGGTATTACTACGAGCACGTACAGAAGCGTTGTTCCATGCACGAATCTTGACAAAAACGACACTTGAACATTTTACTTTCATGTTGTCAAATTATCTACCTAGAGCTTGCATTAAGATAACTTTTCAGTAATTTTATTTCAAACAAAATAAGTAGGTTATGTTTACGATGAATATTGCACCATTCTGCTGAAATAGAACGCCTTTCACACCATTTTAGAACTAAAGAGAGTGAAGAGGCCCCTATTGTAGAGTGATATATGTATTTTAGCATTTACTGAACGTTTCCTTTTGTCACAAGGTTTCACTTCAAGCGGCAGTTGCGTGTGGCAACCGCTGAAAATAATGCAGTAGTTAAGAGATTACACAAAAGTGCGTATAAAACTATAAAACCGCAACCAAAACACAAAAGTTCAGTGTCCTCACCCAGAGAGAGAAATCCAATGTTTCACAAACGTTTCGGCTTGCGCGCGTAATGAAATGATAATTTTCAGTGTATAAACAAATATCTTGCAACTTTCGCGGGTACAGTGTTATGAAAAACAAACCAAAACAGTGTCGGAACCAGAATAGATGCGGTACGATACCTGCGTTGCCAAGTCGATACGTTGCAGCTGCTTGGAACAATGTTTTTTTGTAATTCATGCGATGTAACGCGTGGGAATTGGATCAAATTTCGGAGATTGTTGACCCCGCTCGTTTCAGATGTATGGTAATGGCGGTATTTTAATTTTAAACTCGTTCTTTTAATTGTTATTGCGCACACTTTTTTTATAGAAGTGAGAGATAATAAATAAAATAAAGGTAAACTACGATGAGGATATCTAATAATTATGAACATTTTTAGGGAGAAATATAACTGTTTACATATCAATTTATTGAGAATGGCCCTGTTTACTTTATGAAGGGTACAGTGACAAAAATTATTAGCGATATTACGAGCGATTGTTGGTTATTTATTATGTAGAACAATAATGTAATGAAATTTCACAACGTTATTATGTATTTTTAGAAAACAAATCATGTAATTATACGCGAAAAATATAAATGTACGGTATTTACAGGGAGATTCTTGTAATACAGTACGGATTTGGTATACTTAAACAATGCGTTGCAATCATTTTTATCAGTCTAAGACAGAAGTTGAGATAATATAACGACTTCAATAAATTGTGGATTTAAACATTTGATTTTTAGAGATAAGTATCTACTTACAATTTGTATTTATTTTTAAATGTTGACCAATTTGTATCCATGAATATAAAGAATATTTAAACTTGAGTTGGCAATGTTCAAGGTTTGGCATTCATGATATTGCCAGCCATCAATTAATTGCAAACTTCATCAATTAAATCGAATAAATTGTCAACTTATTGTTCAATAAATTGGTATGTGTGACAAACGGGTTATAGAAATTTTTATACAAGGTGTTTTGAATGCCCATCAAACATTTCGATCGATTTTTTTCTATAAAATAATTTTTTTTTTATTTATTTTCTTCACTCATTGTTATTTAAATTTTGCTCAAATAAAATAATAACTTTTAAGAAGCGTTTGTAAGACATGCATTTGTGTGTATCCTAAAGCCACATTTTAATAATTATTTTCACATACCTACTTATAACAAAGGTGAACGATTTTATACAGAGTGTCCGGAAACTAAATCGACAAAATGCTAGGGAAGATTTAGATCGATTGGACATAATTCGCTTTATGCAAAAATGCTTCCTAAGGACGGTAGGGCTTTAGAGAAGATTAGATTAGAACTTTAGGAAATGCATTGAAAGTAATGACCGCCATGTGTTAAATTAAAGTGTGTTTTTGTTAATCGCCGTTTAGATATAATCTGGGCTAGTTTGTTATATTATTTAATACAAAATTTCAGTTTTTTATAGAATTGTACTTTATCTGTTCCTCAAAGTTAACTATCATGCAAAAATGAACTCCAACATTTCAAATATATTTTTCTTGCATACATGCCAGTGTACAAACGGAATTAGCAGGTATAACCATAGCCACCAAATTGCCCGTAGACATACAACGGGCAAAATCATTACAGCCGGATTCATGAAACAGGCGTAGCGCTAGTCGGACTAACGAGTTTACGCCCGTTTAAAGCGCGTTAGTTGGCCTAACCAGCTTTGCGCTCATTCACGAAACATGCGTTGCTAGGTAGCGAAGCATGTGTTGCTAGGTAGGCTGTTTATTTACGTCCATATTTGCGCCAAAAGTTAGACCCAGTATTGTACCTGTCTAAAAATCGCGTAACTTCGGCCTCTAGTTCCTTGCGTTTCCCATTGTATATTTAGTATTTATATTCAAAAACTGTATTTTTCAGTGCTACGGATTAGTTAACATATCATAAAGTAAGTATTATACATAGTAGTGAATAGGAGTATGCTTTTTATTTAAATTAGTGCAACAGATGCGTAAATTTTTCGCGTAACCTCCGCTAGTCTGACTAACGTTACGCCTTGTTGATGAATCCGTATGTTAGAATCTACACAGATAGCAGACAATCACTACTGATCTTACGTAATCATAAGATACCGACTAGATCAGCATGGGAATGCCAACAGGCACTAGTAGTGGCCTCAGCCAACAACAGCGTATCTGTATGCTGGTTAAAGGGACACGACCGGTGCAATGGCAATAAAGTAGCTGACAAGTTGGCTAGGAGTGCATCGGGTCTGAATATCTTTGGACCTGGTCCCTCCAGTATGTTTCTGTTGTCAGAATTTGCTAAGGAGTTCCTAGAGTACCCTTGCAAGGATACAGCCAAAAACTACCTGGCTATGTCTAGGACAAACCTTCGTCTGGTGACAGGTATTCAAACTCGACACTGCTGGCTAAGAAAGCACCTCTATTACATGAGGAAGTGTGATACACCTCTTTGTAGGGGTTGCGAACAAGAAGACGACGACAATATTACATGCACTCTGTGAGTGCACTGCCATCTCGTCAATAAGAGTGTCCGTATTGGGAGAGCGATGGCCTTCTATGGCCTACATTAGAGAGATCCCCCTGAGCAACGTCACCACTTTTTCTTCTTATTAGGCTGGCTGGCGGCTCAGGTGGAATGATCTCCTAATGGGAGGAGGTACAAGGGGTCCAATGGGGCCTAAGTGCTGTAGCCTTTTGCTACCCTCCCCTTAATTCCAGATACACCATGGCCACCCAAGACAAGAGTAACTTTTACTTTTCTAGAATACTCTGAATTTTCGTTTTTGATATTAAAAATACAACAGTCGAAAATAAAAAATATATATTGAAAATATCATTTTCTCCTTCCAAATGTGACGTTTTTCCTGTTATTTGATAAGCTTATTCAGCTATAAAATATTTAAAATTACTCGTCTTTGTAGAGAAAACACTGTTTCATGAAGACGACGCCCTTAAAAATATTTTCCTTTCATGATCATACAATTATTATAGGACAGATTCTTGTTAGTGCTCGAGCAAGAAGTCGTCTTTACATTCCTATACGTGAAGCAGGTTGCGTTCTGCCTTTGTGTAAATACCCGGATATAATAGAAGTACCCAATCCATCCGGGCGTTTCTGGACGGTCGAAAAACCAGTACATGTCCGGGGAAATCCGAACGCCTGGTAATCCTATTTTTAGGATAAATGCAACAACAGCCTTGAATTCCTCACAGCTTGTTTAGATGCTGTAAAATGCGAATTTTCTCGTTTCATTTACGTTCCTTTCATGTGCAACCGGAAGAGTATTTTATAAATAACAAAAATCTCTTTTGATTTTCAAATGGACATTTTAATAAATCATGTCATCTTTGCTAAAAATACCCCATGGGGTATTATCGCTGTAATCATTTCATGATTGGTTGAATGTTGTCGCATGTCCTGAAGTAGGTATATCAATTTGATTGCTAGCTATATACAGTAAAAATTTTCAAAACAATGATAAGTTTAGTTGTCCCTTTTTTGGAGATTGATAGTTGCAACCCTAAATGAATCAGTTCACATACCTATCAGTTTACCAAACCTTGTATGAAAGTAGAATCTGCAGATCTATTCCTCTTTAAATTTGCTTCCACATTATAATTGGTTCTAACAGGTTCATTAAAAATAAAATAGCGAATATCTATGTTTTATTCAATATGACTGTATGACGGCCACATATCATGTCAATTATCTGCAGCACTTTTAATAAAATACACAGCAGATATGGCGTCAACTTAATAATGGCAATAAATTACATTGTGCGTTTTGCTTTTAATTTACTACAATCAATCACATTGTTCATCCAAATTAAATATATAACAACTAAATATCCCATTGAAAAATATAAATTGCCACCATACAATACAATTTAATGTGAACCAGTGAAACTGAAAGGCGAGAATTTACACATTTCAACGAATTTTAAATAAACGCCGCGTGAATCATCAGCAAGTGATAATTCATAACAAAACTAGAATCTGTCAGTACTCGAACACGGTTAAATAAACATTTTTGTTAAATGAATGACCTAACACGATAAAGAACTAGTTTGAGCGTAAATAGCAGATTGGTTGAATAGTTTGGGGATTGGTTGAGCAGTTTCCAGATTTGTTGCTAGTTGTTAATTTAGACTTTGTAACATCTCTAAAGGCATATCATTTCATTTTCTTCATCAGAAGACACCTTGAAACTAATCGTAATATATTCAAATCGATTGGTCGGTATTTAATAATGCAGTGTGTACTGGTCCACAAAGAGTTTAGAAAATGGTGGGATGAAAGAAATAGCTGTCAATTGGCTATGGAGTTCCTAGAGTAACCCTGCGAAGATACAGTCAAAAAGAACCTGGCCATGTCTAGGACAAATCTTCTGGTGACAGGTGTTCAAACTGGACAGTTAGTTAAGAAAGCACTTTTATTATATGAAGAAGTGCGAAACATCTCTTTGTAGGTTATAAATAGGAAGACGGAGACAGTATTTAATTCACGGTCGTCTCCTGAACAAGGAAATCCATGTTGGAAGAACGATGGTCTTCTGTGACCTATCTTTTCTCTTTAATAGACTGGTTAGCGGCTCAGGTGGATTGATTTTCTAATGGGAGGAACTACATGGGGTTTTATGGGGCCTAAATACTGTAGCCTCTTAAGCTACCTCCCCCCACGATTCCAGCTTCCAGACTGATCCAGATCGTTGAAATAAAACATGAATACCAAAATAATTTTCATGTCATTCTACTAGTCTTTCGAAATCCAAAAATCATCTCTTGATATAAGCTCTTCTATTTTGTTTATTAAAGTTTTAATGTAAAAAACTCTTACAAACATACATCATCTGAATACTTGAATGTTTATGTATTTAGCTTATTTATTACTTATTTTACTGAAGTTTAGAATATTGTATCATTATTATTAAATGGTTTCCATGCACACCCTGTTTTCAGGCATGAACCAGAATGGTAGGTAGGCAACGTGTACGAAAAGGCTCTTTCTTTCTATCAAGAGTAAGAGGCAGGTGAGCATTATAATTCGACATCGGCCATCGGTTGTTTTTTGCACACTGGATGATGCCTGCTCTGAAAGCAGTTTGTCGGCAGTAGCTTTTGTAGGTCCGGTAACACTTCACAAATCATGCCATTGACCCCGCTACTGGGTTAAGCTTAAGGGCACCACGGATGCCCCTGCTTAACTGTACCAGGAAAAATTGCAGAAATCCCAAGTAGCACCGTATGTTATCATTACGTAATGTCGACCTTTATTCAGTCTAATTTATACTTTTAACCTAACCCAACTGACTTAAAATTTATGTAAATTGAGAATGGCACAACGTCAGTAATATCAAATCAAAACTCTCCTCAAATAATATAATAACTTTAAACTGCATTTGTATGACACGCCCACCCCACATTTTAACAATTATTTGCACATACTTATAAACAAAAGTGAACAATCTTATATGCAGAACTATGTAAGTATATGTTATAACCTCTGTTATAACAAGGTTTACATATATAGCTGAATTTAAAAAAATACGTATTTTGAAAGATTTCAGTATCTAAAAATGTGCTGCTCTCTAACGTTATATTATTTTTACTTCGGTACCTTTGAATATTCGCAGGTGGCATTAGATAACATTCTTGTTATTTACTAAACTATATTATTCAGTTCTAGAAGTTCCTTAAAGTTGGAATTTAATGTAGAATATTTCTTACAAATGACATAAAAACAAAATTCTAATATTGGAAAGTTATTATGAAGATATTACCTTAATAAATTTTCAGT
>JALDAQ010000156.1:0-25000 GCA_025584915.1 Monochamus saltuarius
GTTGCGAGTCCACGCCGACTAGTGTTTGGGTGTTGTATTGCTGTTTTGACAGTTGTGATTTTTTCCCGTCTTGTGTTTTTGTTGTGGGTTTTTGCTTGGGTCGGAAGGGAATTCCTGCTTTTTTATCACGACTAATATGGGTGAGTTGCGTGCGAATCTTCTTTATTTACAGTGTTACGATCTGAAGCCGGCTTGTGGTGTTTTATGTAAAATTTTGTTTTGTAATCATTGTTGCATAGGTAGTTATTGTTTCTCTTACGACACATAAAATCAAGATCTGTCACGTTTTTACTAAATCTTATAAAATGGGATCACCAATTACTTAATTATCAATTTTAATATTTATTTGGCATCAAGTACTCAAAAAATTATAGCAAAATATAAAATTGCCCAACAGTAAATTAATTTGAGCTTTAATGTTTTGCTGCTATTAAATAATGAAAAATTAAATTGTTTCTTATGAATCTGTGATTACGTAGGTTGCTAAAGTTTCTAATTATTTCTTTTACTCTACAATTTTGTGAGATTTTGGAAAATGCAATGCAACTACCTATACTTATTTAAAAATGGTCAGCGTAGGCATAAGAACCTTACGGAAATCCTGTGCTATAATTCACAGGTATAATCAACTATTTATTACTTATTCCTATTTCATTTTATAGTGGGTGTTATGAATGTCATTATAGTTTCATTTGTAGACACTGATTTAGACAAATACCTGCTACGTAGGTACAGTTTTTACTACAGATATGTTGTATTTAAATGTTTTTATACAATTTAATTGCTTATGTAAATTGCAACATAAATAATTAAGTACCTAGATTAAATGGAGATATTAACAATTAATGTAAAGACTATGTTTTTAGCCCTGTTATTATAGTAACGCCCTGTACATATCCCCATTAATTTGACGTCTATGCATACAAAGTATAAACATAAAATAATTTTCTTGTTTTTGTGTAAAAAATGCTATATGACACAAATATTAGAATATGTTGAACTTAGAATGTGTAATATCAGTATCTAATATATCTCTTATTTACTACTGGTATGTGTAATTTTGCTACAGCGATGTTCCATTTAACAAAATCATAAGTCTTATTTTTGTAGAGATTTTTAAAAGCATTCAGCACAAAATTTATTATGATCATAATTATGATACCTACTTTTACTTGATAGCTAAAAATTATTTAGTTGTCCTTTTTTTTTTCTAAACTTAAAGTGCCGTCTCTAATCCTGTATACATATCTACAAAGTGATTCAAGTTTAAATAGTCAAATTTCACTAATAGATTCCTTTTGAAATTTGAAATTTCTTTGAGAAAAATATTGGACGCCATTGAAAAAGGGTAAAAAACATGCGAATTTTTGAATGACCAATCTGTTTACTACATAAAAGATAAAAAAAATGTCAAAAGCACCGTTTTTCGTATAAATACTTTTATGACAACTGTACCTACATTAAATTAAACAAATATTTATATCGAATATCCAGGCAGGTTAGCTTTAAAACTACCACTGCCTATATAATATCAAATATAATCATTGTTAAAAAATGTCACAAATATTGTTTGAGGTAGCTGGCTGTAATTCTTTCCTTGAACTTGATCATCCTGTATATATCTGTTGAAGAGCGAGATAAAAGCTATGTTGTCGGTATTTACATTTTTTACTTGAAATTTCGGAAGCAAGTTTGACTACTTGTTAAACTTGACTCACCCTGTACATGTTAACTATATTTTCCACATAATACCGTTAAAGAAAGCAAGTTGTGCATAATTTACCTGCTACTATTTTGGAAATGTCAAAGATCGCTCTCCTCTGCAGCAATTCGTATAAAATATACCGCGATCTAATTCGCGCTTTCGTTGAAATATCTAAAAATAAATCGGAATTAACAATTTGCATTCTCCGAAGGCTAATGTCAACATATATTTTTGCAATGTGATGTAAATTCTCTTACATAATTCACCATGGGAAAAAATTCCCCGTTACTTTTCGTCGTGAAAAAATTTATGGGTTCCTTATTAGAACGCGGGTAGGTATACCTACTTCTAATAAACCGATTTAACTGATTTGTCAAGAACGCGAATCCATAGGAATTACTGTCTGCGAACTTGAGAGTGGGAAGCCTCCAGCACAGTTTGATCTATTTAATAATGGTCATTTATATTTAGTCGCGCTGCAGCATTTTGAATTTCAGTAAACTGGTATTTTTGTTTGCAATCAGCCTAATTTCCCTTATTGTGAATACCTAAAAAATATGTTCATGGAAAAAATCTAGTCTGTATTTAGGTAAGTACTTATGTCTAATAATATACTAAACATTTTAAACTTCATTCAAGTATATTATGTAGTATCTCTATAGTGAGATGTTCGACTGTTTCTTTGACAAAAAATTAATCTTTGTATTAAATTAGTCAAGGAAAGTACGTTTCAATTTTCGATATCTCCTAGGTTAACAAAGTTTCTACAAAATCTAACGTTTTCGCGTCATAACCCTGTACATCGTAGAATCCCTTAAATAAAATTTACCCTCGGATTTACCTAGATATTTACTCGGGAATGTGACCTGTTATGTATCGTGTAAAATAATCGTATCCCGTCCCCTCGCCATACAAGACCATGCTCTTCGGTTCATGCCTTGTAAGGGCAGCAGATATTATCGTTATTACCTCGCCAACTGCGACAGTATTTGCAACAAAAAAATTAACAATAGCGTTACGGTACAGCTTTGTTCGAATTAATCAATTATTTCTTAAATGGCATGCTGATCTAATAGTCTAATGTTCAATAGGCGCCGCGGCACTCGCGTTTATCCACACTGTACCTTTTCGGAACGATGGATATTCTCTCGCCTTTCGATTTTCACGTTTTTCAGCGCGCGGCCGTCTCGTTCTCACGCCCATTTTTCTAATAAATAATGAAAACACACAGAGCGCCGCACCTTTGTGTTGACATTTAATTTTTACTCGTTATGAGCGTGTCAATATTTTAAAATGATAAAAATTTGAGCCCATTTCGAGGTAATTTGTATAATTAACGAGCAAATACTACAGGCATTCCCAGTTTAAACACCGCGAAATTCCCACGGTACATTTCTTTTTTTTCCGAGAGGCAATTGCTACAATGAAGCGACTAAATCCCTGAGGGATTTGATTAGAAGTATACATTTATAAACAATACTATATCCGAGTTTTAAGATAGTAAAGCGTTGAAAAAGGGTTGAAAAAACACAAAATTATCAAAAATAAGTTCGTTGAATGAAATTAGCACTTTAATAGTTTACTATAAAAAGTTAAGAAACTCATCCTCTTCTTAATTGAAGAACGTCGTCCTTTTGGACGGCGATGGACCACCACACACCCACTTACACCTATCTGAGGCGCACTGCGCGGATATCACTTTAAAGTGTTAAGTAGTGACTTATAATACACACTATACACTGCAGGTTACTACTGTCACTATAACGGTTACACATTAACACTTATCGTCGGCTGATAAGATGCATTATCCATTACAACTACAGTCAAAACAGATTATTTTTCAAATACTTCACTATCCTTAATGGCATGGTAGTTTCCTGTGCGTCGTGATTCAAAAACAAGGAAATCCTATTCCAAAAATACTGCTATACTTCCAACATATGTTATTATTAGGCGCTGTTCTTTTTCAGAAGTTAACTTTAATCCAGCCGAGTATCCTTCAAGAAACGCCTGCTGTTTGCTTCGGATATTGTAATCGCGTGCCACACTTTTGTCACCGTGTTTTATCCATGTTTCGTCGAAATTCATGTCACGCATAGTTAGCAAAAGAACCCTTCTAGATATTCTAGGCAAAGCTTCATCCTGTGAGTGACCAACCTGAATGTTAATTTTGGAAACTCATTTTTAAAGTACCATCCATAATTGTAACGAATCGCGTATTTTGTGTCGTCATCAACCTCTATCCTCTTCCGCTAGTTCTTTGCCACTCGTATTCCGCGGTATATACTTATCACGAACTTAACCTCATCACTTACACTCATATTTAGACCTTGCGCTCTAATCCCTTCATATACCTACGTTTTTTCTATAATTCTCATTTGTTAGGTTAAGGCGTTCGCGATTTTGAGAACACGCTGCAGAACTTGAATTATTCTCTATTCTTAAGAACACAAACACAAAATCACTAATTAATTACAATGACAATTAAATTAGCGGAAAGATATACTGAATATATTTTTTTCACAATATCAAGAGCGGTCATGTGTGTGATTACTATAATTAAAATGACGTTCTCCACCTAAGCCACACCCTGAATCAAAAAATGTTAAGAGACATTTTTTGTTAAATACCAAATGGAAATTCAACAAAATAAATTAAAAACAACATGCTTTCTATCATGGTGTGTAAGTGACAGCAATTTAAAAAGAAAATTTTAGTCTACTTCAGAGATTTTCAAAAATAACGTAGAACAAAATATTTTTTTATCGAGCTGTAATTAAAAAACCAAGGCACTTAAAACAAAAAGCTTTATATGAACTTTTCTTCATGACATTATGATTATGACTTACAGAATCATGTATTGGCGGATAGTTTTCGTGCGACGTTGCCAAATTTGCATCATACGTCTACAGCTACGATACAGGAAATGTCAACTCGCATGGAATTTCTCCTGCTCATAATTGTGTTTCATTCACTTGTCCGTGCACTTTATTGTTTTGACGCCCAAGCAAGAACCGAATAATGATTAGATCTGGGCGTAGGTTTTTTTATATCTGGTAATCAAGTAGGCATGAGAGGAAGGAAGGTATGTGCCATACGGTACGTTGGCATTAAAGTATTCAGTATGGAATCGGTATAAGTGTACGTTATATAGGTATCTATAAATAAAGGTGACTGCAGGAAAATGCATTATTTATTATAACGCTTCCGACTGATCCTTTCAATTCTTGATTCGGTTCGCTTAAATAAGTATAAATTTAGGTCGTTTTCTATCTATGCCAGTTTTGCTTGCCATTTGCAAGAGATCGTGGAAATCGCTTACGGAACACCTTCACTGTGGCCGGACAGGTGTTGGTCAAGGGGTCAACAGCTAATCAATAATTTGTAGCAGTAAGTTACCTGCGAATTACCTATATGTAATGATTAGGAATGCAGGTAATAATAATAATATGTCTTTATTTAAAATAATTGCACAATGATTATAAGAAGGCGAAATTTAGGTACCTAATGAATATTTCATAAATAATGTCATTTAAAGTTACTGTAGGCCGTGTAGGCACATTAATTTCTCAAACTATTATGTAACCATTCATGGAAATCTTGATACATGGTGATTTTCCGGGTTGTTGTGCCGTGACCTCGGTAACTGGTAGCTGCCAGAAACAGAGTTAAAATGCACATCCCAAGCATTAGCCGGGATACTTTTACCTGCCCTGGTTGTTCTCGGGCTAGGCTCTGTGGGGACAGACCCGCTATCGGTGTCTCTGGGCCCGTCCATACATTGATTTTGATTCCTATTGTTGGTATTACGACTGCTACGGTCGGAACCGTTCCTCGGATAATGGTGGTCCTCCGAGGCGTTCCGTAGCCGCCGCTGTAACTGGTCGCATCTCATGCTTCCAAACGTTTCGCCGCTCTTCACTGTCGGCATCTTCAGTGGTGACTCTGCAAAAGCTTCGCCGCGACTGAGCGCTGACGAATACAAAATACTGCATCTAACCGAATGATCAGGTATTATTATTAATGAAAATTTGAATCGTCGTTTTTACATTTGGCAACGCTATAAAAAACTACCGCATAGTTGTTGACAGATCTAAGCCATCTTGGACAATGGTTATCATAGCCGTCGATTTTCCGGAGAAAATGAGAGTTTTGCCCCATTTTTTTTATTGAGCTAGAATTCCGAAATAATGTTTTTATTGTCTTTTAGGTCTCCCTAAGCACGGATTAAAATGTTTGTACTTACTGATAGCTAATCTTGTATAATACAACCTAATTATGTTGTATGCCACTTTATTCAACGTAAATATAGTACCGGGTACCGTAGCTTAATACATTACAGTGCGTACCAATATGTACATACTAGTAATACACTTAGTGAATGGATGGTATTGTTACAAATGACATTTTTCAGTATATCCACCATTACGTCATATTTCAAACAATTTTATGACTACAATCTGTAGGTATATACTTTGTGAATGGGAGCTACATTGATGACACATTTTTTACAATTACAAATTTCATGCCACATAAATGAGATACCCAACACAAGTGTCACATTCTGAGTTATTTTCGCAAGGAAGTATTATTTAAATTTTCACCGTACTTTCGAATGTTCCGTGCAAGTTCATGAATGAAAACCACACCTTACGTCCGCCGCATCCTCTTTTCCAACAAACAGCGATCGTTCTAACCCAAACATGAGTAAACTTTTATACTTTCCTAGTAAACGTCATGTCATAACTAAACTCCACAGTCAAATAATTTCCCAAGAATGTGCAACAATTAGACACACATATGAATCCGCTCGCGGGGGTGTGACTCATCAGCGAAATATTAGCTGGCCTCCTCTGTTCGGTATCTCTATTGGAAATACCTATGTGGATGCAGCGATAAGGTCGCCGGACATATCATTTCACTTTCCGTACAACGCCTGAAGAATCGAATTGAACAACCGGAGCCAGATCCGTTTTAGAATGAGCTGCGGAACCCGACGTTGCCGGTTCTGCAATGTCAAATAATCAACACGGAAATCAAAGTGACTCGGAAGAGAAAATCCTTTGTTCCAGTTCAAGAAACACCTGGAAATATCAGAGAATTTCTTTAACGAAAGGAATTTCAGACAAAATATTTTTAAATTTTATCCAACTGTATTTGGTCAGTTAATTCCACAGGAACTAACTCCCATAGCTAGCTAAAATTGAACAAATTTTAAGCATATATTGAGTTTTCATATTGTTACTGTTGTTAATATTTAGGTTTTTGTAATTAAAACTATTACTAAGATTGAATTTTCTTCTTAGTTTTTTTCTCAAAAAAAAAGCATTTATATAAAATCAAACAAGCTATTTACCTAAACAATAAACAAACTCTTTACACTCCGTATTGATGTGCATCCTCTCGGAAATCGCCCAGAATTCTGCGATATCCCTTGGATATCTATGTTTTACGAAATCTTGTCACAATTTTGATACCAGCGGTTTCCCCCTCGGATTTTTATCAATCTCAACCTACTGCTAGCAAATTGAATAATGAAATTTTGAAAATACGTAGTAGACCTAGGTGTATCAAAAAATGTTACGAATTTAATCTATGTGAGAGCTATAGTTTTAATGAGAAATATTTACTTACAAGAATACTACAACTAAACTACTAGAAAACAAGTAAAACAACATTTTCACTCAAAAAATGAGAATGCTAAAAAAATAATAAAATATGGCTCGATAAGAGTTATGTTAATTTATAGTAATACAACGTAATCCTGACAATAGACCTTTAGTCTAATTTAGTCTGTCTAAAATTGATAACTAAATATTTCGTCCGAAAACCGAAATATAGGCAAAATTCGTAATTCCTAACATTTGATTCTTAATGACAATTTTCGATAAAACTATTATATTTTTTTCAAACATCCAGTATCTCAATAGGCAATCCATGATTGATAAACAAATTTCGCAAAATTATGTTCTTCCGTATGGACTGTATATTATGTGAAACAAATTTCAAATGAATTTAAAGATAAATAAAAAAACTGGTGTACAAATTGAGAAATGACGATTAATTTAATAATAAACTCTAATATAGAGTTAACATATATCTGCAACCTAAAGAAATTTTCAAATTTACTTGTAAAATCTGGAAATAACAGAATTATTTAGTAAAATTGTACAAAATCCCTTATCCAATAATATTTTCAAAAAAGACTAATTTAAAATCCACCATTTCATTGACTTCCTCCCCCACAATAGTTTATTCGTAATAATATAAAAATTTAAAGTGTTAAAATATTTGTCAAGATGTGGGTACTTTCCGCGCGATCCGGCAACAGCGCTGACGAAGACCGGGTCTAGGCTAACTAGACCAGACAAATCAATTTGCCTTTGGGGGGCAAAAAATCGTACATGCCACGCCAAACGCCAAACAAAGGAACATTCGGCGAACCGTCAAATCATGTGAAACAAGACGGGGACACGGTCATCGTCGGGCGCAAACGACTTGATTTAGTAAACAAGTAGTAAATTGCGAGGAGCCGACGCCGGCTTTTTTTACACGGAGCCGAACCGTGATGTCACCATCTGGCCCGTAAGTGTGTGTGTGAGTGGACAAGTTCCTACAAGTCTAGGCGTAATTCCCAGAACGATGAGAAATTCCACAAGAAGCTGTCTGCGGTTCCCATGATGGAATGCTACTTAGCCTTACGATCGTTTAGGTACAGCAAGGGTGCGTAGTACTTGTTTCATTCATGATTCTCACCGCCAAGGGGAATAGCGGGCGTGCTTTACAAGTTGGGACATGCAGCGGGCGCTCTTTAAGTCTGAGTCGACTGTTTTCATCGCAGATACGCTACGAATTACTTTGTTTTTGTATTAAATTCCTATCAGAGAAAAGGTCAAAGATGAGTCATTTGGAAATAATTGCTACTATTTCTTTAAAAATTTAGTAAATTCTTTGGACTACAATACAAACTGAAATAATTTTTAAATGTGGCAGTAAAATAGCTAGTCCGGGGATTTATGGCTCTCAACAGAACTGGGCTCGGTTACTACCGTTGTAAATATGAACAAATTTACAGGAAATGTGTAGCAACATACTATTAGATGCTACTAAATACTTTTCAATAGATTGTTGTGCACTGCATTCTGGTACAAACAATTGTTGAAAAATGTGAGGTTTATTTCTATTTGAGTCGTCTCCTGAATATACAAAACCCTGAAAAAGTAGTTTTAAAAAACTACACGTAAATCTGCTACCTATTTGTGAATCAATTTGACCGTTGCGAAAACTTTTGTAATGTGGTTTTAATTTTGCCTTAAACTAATCAACTGATATCTGTGTAACGGCTGCTGGAAAGTGCAAACTCCCCGTTTTACCTTAAAACCAATAGGATAGGGTATAATGATGAACAAGTATTTTTTGGATGTGAGGCCATTAAATATATATTTCGTAGGCTTAAACTAGACTGCAAATCGCATTCAGTTCATATATTTTTCCAAAAAATGTAATTTAACGTGGCTGCTCAAATGCCTTGCTACTCCAGTTTTGTGCTATAAGAGTTCTTAAATAATAGACTTGTTTTTCAGCAGATGAAAACGGTTTGGAAACTGTCAGATATATTCGACCAGTTAAGTTGAGAACGCGTTACCATTGAATTTGACGCAATAAATAGTTGAACGGACATTTCTGATAGTTTCCAAACAGTTTTCAACTGCTGCTAAAACAAACCTAATAACATGTATTAGTACAGTTATAGAAAAAAACACGTAGGTACTATCTATCGTTTGCAATATTAATGACACTCACTAAAATGAATTTTGCGATTTATTTTGAACTTGTGACGTATTCATATTGAAATCTGCTTTAAATTTTTAACATTAGTTATTAGTTGTTTCACTTACCAAGAGAGATTTAATGAAATATCTATTCAGAACTTCCAGAAGTTCAAACACTGTTTTAAGAAAGTGTCATTATTATTGCAAACGATTGTACATACTTTCAAATAATATTTTAAAGAATTTTCTTTTATTTATTTCGATATTAATAGCTCGTCATTTTCTTTAGTATCCAGAGCCTTATATCTAAAAATTGGACAATAGATTACGTAGTTGGATGTATTTATTTAACTGCCAGGATTTATTTCTACCAGAAAATTTAAAAGATCGTAGACCTTATAATTTATTTTGCTTACCGTCTCATTTTGATAAATATCAAAAATACAACATGCACATATTTAAATTTTAGCTTTTGAAACTTTCACTCGTCGCCGGACGAAGAGGCGTTTTAATCCCATTATAAAAAAAAAGAAGGCGGATTTGACAAATTCGAAATATTTCTGTTTTAATGGCAACCATGTACGGAAATTCGTCTTTCATTTGACCACTGGGGCCAGGTCCGGCCCGGGCGCGGACGGACAGGACACAATTAGAAAATCATTACATCTGTTGATTTCGTGAGATTTTTTCGGTTCGAAACTACGCTCGTCGGGATCTAAGTAGGCGCGCGTTCTTGACAGGTACAGTCGTGGTCGGCGGGTCAATGCATGGCGCTCCAGCTCCACACCTAATACAGACGCGGCCCCCGCGCCCCACGTATCGGACCCCGTTGCCAAGTCGACCGCTATTTCCCTAGATCTAGGTACTTAAAACACGCGATTGTAGCGTTAATTCTCACTATAATAAAGCATATTTTTGGTTCCTATACTGTTTTAATGCACCTGCGACCTCACAACTTTATTTTATTTAGGTTAATTGTTCAAATTGTATCTAAAGTGTGTTTATTGAAATTTATGAAATACTTTCGAAAATAAGAATTTTTACTTTGACGCACGCAGACAGGGTTCTCAGCGTCAGGAAAACCTGAAAAACCTGGAAATGTCAGGGAATTTGAACTTTGTCAGGGAAACGTCAGGGAAAGTGCCAATAATCGTCAAAAATCAGGGAATTTTTATTGTCGTCAGGGAAAATTTGTGAACGCTGCCATGCCGTGTCAAAATTATTTATTTAATGAACGCACCCAGTTACCTATTTCTGTTTGCTTCAATCACACGCACCCGCAGATTGATAGAAAAAAACTGATATATCTGGAGTGTATAGCTGTTTTTTTTTGTGAGGAACCATATTCATCGACTATTTCAAAACGTTTTCAATGGTGACATTACTTATGTAATGCACCAAGAAAATGTATAGTTTCAAAACGTAATGTCATCAAATATTTGTTTCTCTTTAACATCACACTCACACTTTTTGATTTTGAACAAAAACAAATAGTTACGTACATGTTTTTATGAGTGACAAGATGCTTTTGTAATGTAATTTAAGATGTCAAAGAATACGTTAAAATTTGCAGAGGTACATACAATAATCCACAACCAATTCCTTTTTCAACCATTTTAAAAATAAAATCTGAAAATTTAAATCACCGATTTTGGAATCTCTACTTTTTAGGCAACTGCTACATAGACCAATAGCAAAGCATCCAAAGAGTTCAAACCAGATTCAGTGGACGTTTTATACACGGTTTAAAAAGCAACCTGTATGACGTACGTCACTGTTTCAATGCGAAAATGTAGTGTTTTGAACCGATTTGAATACATTTCATCGTAAAAGAACAGCTTACAACTGTCTGCTCAGTAGTGAAATCTATTTTTATCGGTTTTTGTTGTGTCTGTTTATACATATTTCTATTACATCTCTTATTAAATATTTATATTTGTTAATATTTAACATAATACAATATGTTCAATGACTGAAATACATTTTTTTTTTATAAAATTAAATATTTACGTATTTGTCAGCGAATGGGCTCATTTATGCATTATCATTTGACTTGTTTTTATTTTAGTTTGTTTTTAAAAATATGAATTTTGTATGCTATTTGTCAGGGAAAACTTGGAAATGTCAGGGAATTTGATTTTGAAAAATTGCTGAGAACCCTGGCAGATTATATTGTATACTGTATTATACAGCGTTAGCTATGACTGAGTGCACAATATTGCAAGAGGGGATAGAGAAAATTAGAAATTAACGGAATCACCCTTCAAAAAATTTCAATCTTTTTTATAATGCGAGCAATTTTTTTCCGATATTGCGACCTGTCCGACGTTCGTTTAACGGATACAGTGTCATAGTAGACAACCAGCAACCCGACGATAAAATTTGTCATGGCATAATTTAACTCCTGTGTTTACGTTGTGTGTTATTCTTCAGTTATTAGTGCCTTTTTTAATTTTAAACGGTTTATAATTATTAAATAAAGGAATTTGTGTCGGGTGCATTAAACGTTTTCTATTATCTATTAGTACCTACCTATTCCTTTCGTTCGATTTTCTTATAATAAATAGGCATTTTATCTAACTGTACCTACGGGAAATGTGTTTTATCCGTAGTGAGTTGTTTAGGCCTTCCTGAGCACGTGGTTAAAAATTTTGTACTCAGTCATAGTTAACCCTATAATTATAAATGCGCTTGGACGGTAACTGGACGTTTTTCTTTGGTACGCACGTATTTACGGTACCAGTGAAACCTAGGATTTCATTGCGGACCAGAGATTCCCTTTTCGGCGACTTGGCAACGTCGGTATTCTCGTCCGCACCGCGGGAGAGTACTAGATCAGAAAACCGCAAAATATACAACCGAATACCTGGCATAACTCGCAGAACTTTAAGCGAATTGTAACAGGTATAGCCGAGTTATTGTACATATTTCGTGTTACCTTGGTATTTGCAATTTGCCATGCATAAATAATAACGTCTACGAAGTGAAAAAACGTAACATTTACCGTGGCTCGGTTACGCGAACCGTCGTATGAATTTGTACAGGGTGAAAAGTACGCCAAATTGTACATATTTGCTTTCAATCGAATACGTAGTACGTACATGTGCAGTGCAGTAAATGATACGAATTACACACATAACTTTGAAATATTGACATCAGATTTCTTTTCCAATCCGTTACATTTCCCCCCCTTAAATCTACTACGATTGGCTCTTTCCATTCTATCTTTTCTTCTTGTAGTTAGGTTTACTCCCTACAATTTCTTAACTGTCCTTTGATCTTCCATACGTTCTAGATGCCCTAGCCACTGCACTCTTCTGGCTTTTACAACTTTGTCTATTTTTGGTGCTTCGTACTTTGCATCCTCATTATTTATCCTTAAATAGCCTTCCTCCGTCTTCTTTCCTCCTAGAATTCTTCTTAAGATCTTCCTTTCCCACCTTAATAGGTTTTCTTTTGACTTATTGAGGATCCAGGTTTCATTGCCATACAGCGCTGTCGGTCTCAAAATTGTTTTATACATTCTAAATTTTCCTCCTCTAGACAATTTTTTTAATTTCATTAAGTGGTTGAATGCTGCCGGACTGTTTTCTTCTATTATTCTCCTATTAATGTCTTGCTTCTCACAGTTAGTTGTTATCAGCGCCCCTAAATTCACATATTCTTAAAATTCTTCAAAAATTCCATCTCTCTGTGCTGCGTTCTCACTTTGAAATTGGTATCTTTTTTCTGTTGTCCTGTTCTTAAAAGCTTACTTTCTCTTGATTTATCTGCAATCCCATTTTCCGTGCTTCCTCCACAAGTTTTCTCATTACTTCTTCTAATTTCCTACTATCATAACTTTGTGTTTTTAGCATCAGTCAAGATCTTTTAAAAAATGTTAATTTAAATACTACTGACATTTTTTTATTTAATATCATTTTATAAAACTTTAACAATTATATTGTCTAATTTGTATTTTAAATCACATATACAAAATTGATCCAACTAAGTTTTGATAGTTCTGTTTGACACAAATTTGAAGTTTGATGTTTAGCTGAATTGATCAGAATCTATCGAAAATTAACAAACAATACATAATATAAGCAGAAGTAATGTTAAAAACAGTAATGAATCTTCTCGTATAGAAATAAATACTTCCAATTGTTCAATTCGTTGTTTCATTGACAACCATTGAATTGTTTACGTACAGTGCCTTCATAAATGATTACAAGCCACGTGACCAGGACTGTGATTCTCGAAGAACAACTCGTATGCAAATAGATTTCTTGTCTCTCTCAATTGCGGTAGTGAGGAAAAGGATATTCGCATATGAATGGCTCTGCGATTGATTTGAGAATCTCGACCCTGATCACGTGGCTTGTAATCATTTATGAAGGCACTGTATTATTAAATAATATTTTTAAAGTGTTCAAGGATTGTCTCTGTATAGTATAGTGAATATGTGTGATAATTTTATAAAATGAGATTTAGATGAGATTATTGTTCCTACGATATAGAAGAAAGTACGCAGGTGTGATTTATTTTGAATTGTTAATATTCTACCTGAGAAAAATTAATTCGTTTTTATGTATTATTGCTTTAAATTATTATTATTATTATTACACAATAAAAGAGTAAAGGCACAGGCCTATGAACTCTATACAAAAAGTATACAACACAGAAATAACAGTGACAGATGGCATCATATACCATATTATAAGTAACTTAAAATTAAGGTACAAATTAAGAAAATTAAAATAACAAACAAAAAAACAACTAATACAAATCTAAAAAAAAACAACTAATACATAATGAGCAGAATTACATATTGAACTCGTTGTTATTGAAGACGTTTAGTGAAATAGCATTAACAGCATCACTGGGTAAATTATTCCATAAAGTGAAAACACGGTTATAAATAAAGAATTCTCTGCAAGAAGTAGAAAAGTTTTCACGGGATAACTTGAATGTATGTCCACGTAAACGGGAAATGTATATATGTTCGTGTTAACGCATCATGTCGTTATTTTATGAGCAATTTCAAATGTTCCTTAATTATTATTACTGTCGTAGTAAAAGTAAAGTGCAAAACACACCTAAAATTGATTTATTAGGATCGTTTCTGCTTTGTTTTCGAACTTTGCCGCAATTTCACCAGTATATGTATCATTAATAACCAACTCGCCAACCGCTAATTAGCACTAGATGATAGTTTTAAATTGTCGGAATTAAATCGCATTTTCAACCTATTTTTTCAACTATTCAATTAACGGCAATCGTCAATTAACTCGCAAGATCATTACAGTCATTAAACCTGCTTACGCGTCTTGTTCGTACTCATTAAAAACGTACATTAATTAAAAAATTACAGTTAAATCGTTGCAATTACCTTGCAAAAAATAGAACCCGGACTCGATTAAGTTGTAGACGCTATTTTTTACGCTAGGGTCGCCGTTTTTCCTAGACTAGAAATGGTATACCAACTCCTTTGCAATAATAATGATTGATCTGGTTATAAATCTTATACAATTTTATTTAAAATTTCTTTGGTCAACAAACCTGGGCTTGTTGCGCTGTTCATTAAGTTTTTTCTTTCTAATTTATGGTTGGTGTAACACCTGGCACCAAAACTCACCAGCAACACTAAAACAGACTAATTGCTTTTTAATTAAATGCACCCGTTGCAGCTGTAGTTATATCACACTACTGAAATAGAAGATTACATGGAAACATAGTAATTTCAGAGTAACTAGGTCAATTTCCATATTCACCATTAGAGCTTTGGACGTCTCTATTAACATGTTTTCAAAAATTTATTTCAAGGAAAATTGCTTAGTAGTACGTTCTTATTTCATCAGATGATTGTTAGTACTCGAAATATGTTAAAATTGCTATAAAATGTGTAGTTGAATTGAAAAAGATCATGCCTCGCCATCTGTCTGACTCGTTCCACGTCTGTTCTCGCTATGCAGCATAATGAAATAATATGAAATTCACCACGGTGCAAATCTGTTGTATTGCGGAGACGTTCAGTGAAAACGTATCTGGACAATATCTGTAGATATTGAGTGATTGCAATGCCGATGATTCTTACAGTGGTGTAGGTACTGAGGAATTCGCCTGTCCAAAAGGTATGCGACTAATCTCTTTACCTAGTTCAGTAGAAAATTTGATTAACAAATATGTATTGTAATACATCATACTTGCATCTGCAAGTTTTATGGAAAATTCATTAAAAATGTAGCTGATGTAATATGATTGATTGATATATTAAATTGAAGTTTTTAATGTAATTTTTATGTAATTTTACAATAGAGATTTCCGTAATCCTTCGATTCGCATATTGCTTCAACCACCTACAGTAAGTTTTGGGGGCACTTATAATTTTACAATAAATGACAAAATGTTGGTAACATCGTATCCATGTAATTTTATACTAGCGGTTTTCGTAGTTCTTACGTTAAGAATATTATGTCAGTGTTGAAAATATATCTGCAAATGCGATTATACATCAAATTGAAAACTTAGAGTGGAATACAAGATTAATGTGGCTTTTCTGTAATTTCACAATAGCAATTATCGTTGTTACATAATCTTCATTCATTCAACGAATAGGATGCACTATTGTAATTTTGCAATAAAATTACAATTTTTTTGGTATTTGAGTAATGTGATTACCATGTAATTTTTCATTATTAATTTATTTATTAAAAGTGACTATGCCATTGAATCCAAAATTTATTGGGAGAGTGCATAGCTATAAACTTTTCTATAAATTAAATGTAGTCGTTATGTAATTTCATACTGTGGACTGTAATTTTGCAATCCAATTACGTCCTATTAGCTAATGGTTAAATTTTAAATTTGTGACTACTTTAATGGTAAGAGGTAGGTAGTAACTATCGTGAATCTTACATTACAATTTTACATTAATATTAAAGATATTCATAAAAGTAATTATGCCATTAACCCATAATTTTTTCTGTAATTTTAACGTGATCGTTATTTAATGTCTGATTTGCGATGATCTGATTTCATCCTCAATAATGACTTAGATCCACTACTGTAATTTTACAGTCAAATTACATAATTTTGGCTAATTACATTAAAGTAGGACGTTGGTTAGTTTGCAGGAATATTTTTTACAGATACTTTTACATTGTGACTGAAAATTATATGAATGTTATTGTCATTTGCATAGTATGTATTTTAATCACTGTAATTTTGCAGTGTTTTTTCTCCAATGTTTAAAAATCTTCTTCGCCTGTTTGCTTTGAAAACTATCTACAATAAAAATTCTTAAGTCATATGGTTTTATATGCACGACAAGAAACCTTGCAATTACCGTAATGACTAAATAATAAAACTAATTGTTGAATGTAGTAATTGGCAGACATTTAAGAGTCGAGAAATTTTCACAGTACGGTTCGACAGTTCAAACAATGAAATAGTCAAATCGTCATTTCTGACCGTAAAAATCGTCCGCGTTACGTAACCTGGCTTTTCGGCGGTTCCTGGCGCACCTCGAGCCGAAGGTCGGCTCCTCACAGAGGCGGCCGACAAAAAATCTCCCCCTACACCGTCCCCGAGGCCCCGCCATTGCCAGACGCGTGTAGTGACATTAACCTCAGATTGTGGTGCAAATAAAAGCAGAGACAAGACTCGAGCCGTGGGAACCTCGAGACCGGCGTGGGCCAGGGGAGCCCACGCGCGCCCACGGCACCGCTACCCAGGTCATAACTAACCCGGGCGGCGCAGAAGACCGCGCCGCCGCCGGTGATGGTTATCGGCGGCGGACGGCTGCAATCGATCGCGTAGGGCGTCGTTTTGCAGTGTGACCTCTCGCAAAACGACGCCCTAGCGTCGGTTGGATTTGTGAATTCTTTAGGTCATTTCAAAGAAAGATTCGAATGTTAAGACAATATTATGCTCAATAAAGATAACATTAACATAAATTATAATTTATGTTGGCATATCTAAATACTGTATTTTTTAACAC
Source organism: Monochamus saltuarius (assembly GCA_025584915.1). Classification (NCBI taxonomy): domain Eukaryota; kingdom Metazoa; phylum Arthropoda; class Insecta; order Coleoptera; family Cerambycidae; genus Monochamus; species Monochamus saltuarius. The sequence continues at coordinate 17,459 of JALDAQ010000156.1, forward strand.
ATGCACACTGATAAAAATGTGTTTGTAATTTCACATAACTTTACGTTGGTAATTTGTGACCAACCAAGTTATGCAAAATTACATAATTTTGTAAATGAAATAAGCACACTGTAATGTTACAGAAATAAACATGGATCATAATATGCTAAATTCTATCGTAAATTTGCATCACTATAACTTGTATTGATTTATACATTCATTTTTAACACCCTGTATCTTGAAAACAAAGGCCCTAATAGAAAATATCTATAGGGTAAAATGTTTGTAAAGTCGGACAAGAAATAAAGTCTTCATTTTTGACGTTCCGTTATGTTACACCGTGTTTTCCAGTAGGGGTGTTTTGGGCTCGAGATTTGTCCGTCTGTCGAGAACTGTTGTTAACGACAGTCAATTTTGAGTGTTCTGTGTGATTCAATGGTTTTACAAGCAAAGAAAACCTCCGTGAACAATAAGTTATCGACAAATTGACGAATCTTAGAACCAAAGAGCTGCTATTGCCTAATACTATCTCGGGCCCAAAGTGTATACGCATTTCGCCATAAGGTTGCGCCTCTATCTATAATTTCTCACTCAACGGTAGTACAGATACCTCGAAAAATAAAACACGTAGAGCAAAAGTAGTATCAAATACGTTTTTGTAAGATTTCTGTACTTAACTAAATTTGTTGGTTAGACCGTTTTCAGTCGTTATATATTCATTTTACTGCGATACTTCTGAATATTCGCAGGTGACATGAGATAACATTCCTGTTATTTGCTAAACTCTATATTATTCAGTTCTTAAATGTCTAAAATTACTTGTATTTGTAGAAAACACTATTTCAAGAATACGGCGCCCTTAATATCGCCCTATTGTTTTTAAATTGTAATGCTCCAATACTTAATCGTACAAAACGCCAGCGCAAGCATAGGAAAACACATACTGATATCTAATGTCCTGTAATTCCCAGCAATGGAATGCGTAGGTCTTGTGGGTACATCACAATATCTCAACAGTCGGATAACTTACCTAAAAATCGATTTATTAGAACATAAAACAATATTTTTCGATATATATATACAAATACTTTATAAACTATCATCCTACGGAATGTTAAGATTTTTTTTAATAAAGCAGATAACCAATTTCTTCTTTATTCTGCTTGCAGTGAATATAAAATGCTCCAAAAATAACATGCATCCAAATTCCAAAAAAAAGCAAGACCGGGCGCGACCCTATATTCCGCAAATTTCTGTTCAACGTCCATACCTGATAATAATAGGTATTTAATCGGTGTTTCTAACCCGACCATACGTATTACCTACAGGCAGACCAAGGCACGTTGTAATAACGGTCGTAAAATGCGGCATCTGGAATCGCGTAGATGCCTATGCAAATGCACCCATGTCCACCGACCATCATAGGGAATATTAATCTTGTATACGCCACGTCAATTTCAGTCGATTGATCAGCGGCATACCCCTTGACATGAACGCTAGTTGCGGCTTATTTAAAACCGCCGTCATCGGAAAAAACGCAGAATGTTCTACGAAAATGTCCGTCGATATTCCTGAACCTCGTAGAATTCTGATCCTACGAGTATTTTAGTCTATCTAAAAATGCTTTAGAGTTGAATGACCTGTGAGTATTACATATTTATACGAGAGGTCACTCAAGAATTTTATACAGATGATTTTAGATTCTCTACACTTTAATGGAAATCGGCGAAATCTGATTTCACATGAATCCCTGATTCTGGCGATTTTGCCAGATTTTATATGCATTAACTTGATTTTACTCATTTCACTTGATTTCGCTGGTTTTATTGATTTCACTTGATCCTTAAATTCCATTTGAGTTTGATGATTTAAAGGATCGAGCTTTGGGACTAGCTGGAAAATTTCATTTTATGTTGAGTTTGATTAATTAATTGTTGGTGTAACCGAACCGTTAACCGAATTCCCAATTTAAGCAAAAATTGCGGATTTAAAGTTCAGATGCGTTCGAAAATACTAATAAAACCATCGTAAATCGTAAAGTTGATTTAAAAATTCTATCATCACCCACGTTACCTATATAACATAGGCCAACGACTCGCGTAGAGAAAGTGGACGGCGATGACTTCAGCTGAAACTAGGACCTCACAAACCCAAAAAATTTTCGACCCACTACTCCCTTTTTATACAAGTTGATAATAATAATAATTTTGTTCCAATAGACCAATGTGCATATAGCATAAGCCAACACAAATTCAGAAGAACAATTTGTAACAAAAATAAATAATTAAACAGCAAAGAAAAATGCATAAATACAACACATTACACAAAGCATAGTAACAATTATTAGTCCAAGCAACGAATGCTCAAAAACAGGTATAGAGAAATGCTTGGAACACAATTTTTAACTTCGTAACTTTGTTTGAACTAGTTCGGAGATGAACATATCAAAAGTTCCCGCCCATAGCCCTTAAGCCAGGGGGAAGAGGGATGTTTGAAAGTCTCATTTTTCGTTTTTTTGCTTATATCTCGGAAACTATGCTTCCTGCCGACATGAACATCCTATACAAAATGAAAGCTGATTAAATTCGGTACAAGTTTTATTCAGTCAAATTTTTCGATATCTTGTATAGTTTTCGACATATCCGCTCTTGAATGTCTGTAATTTTGCAATGTTCAATAGATATAGTTTACATTTTTTCATCAACTGAACTAAATAAAGTTTTTGTGATCACCAGATACGAAATAATAGTAGCTCTCTTCAATTTTAAATATTCTAACAATATAAAGAGACGAACCCCTAAATATCATACATATCGCTTACGTTCTGCAAAGAATCTAAGAATTGTCGTATTTAATGACAGATTTGAGTCTAAATAATGTATAAAGCACTGTAAGCAAAGATTATGCAGATGTGTTTTCCAATATCATTTATTGTACAAGCCTAGTAATTTACTGTATGCGACTTGAATCTATGATAATTCTTGAAAGATTTGTATAGTCCGTGGAATACAATTGATGAAAGCCGCTTTTGATGTAGATTGAACTTGTAAACAATTCATTGGTTAAATAAGTACTATCATCAGCAAACATAATTAAATGTTATGCGCATGACATGGCATTTGAAAGATCATTGACATTATAAGGGGTTTAAGATGGATCCCCGGGGAACTCCAACATGTAAAGTTGCTTCTTGTATTTTTTTGTATAGACAAATATATAGATATGTAATCATAAATCCTATCTCTAAATCCACTAATTATATTTTCGTTTACAATTTATATAAATTATTTATAAAAGAAAGTGTAGTTAATTTTTCCTAAATCCATGCATTAATCGTAATATTTTGACCGTTTAGACAATTCATACCTGATCAAATATTACTTTCTCCGTTGTTTGGGCTATTTTCGAAAAACAGTTACACGAAGACGTAGTAATTTCGAACTAAAACCTGAACATTTTCTCGGTAGCCATACCGAAATAGACCTCTTAGGTCTCTTCCTAGTGATAATTCTGATTCCTGGCAACAAAAGCGTCGCGGCCACAGGGAAAGCAACAAGATGATCGGAATCTAAAATCAGCTGATTTCTTGGCAGGCAGTCTTAAAAATGCAGGATAGTGTCAGTGCACCGTGCTATCCACTGGGGGTCTCGACGGAGACGTTCCTTCTATTAATAACCTCTTGACTCAGCCGGTGATCTCTATTTAGTGGGTACTTTACTGGCTCTTTTTACTGTCGGCATTTTAAGTTTGACGCCGTTGGAGCTTCGGTCGACGCAAAAGCACTTACGTGTGATAAATCCCCTGAGGTTGGTTCTGTCAACGCAGGAGTACCGCAAAGATCCGATTTAAGCCCTCTTTTATTTTCTATTTATGCAGGGGCCACTTTAAAATCAGTTAAATATTATAAAATTATAGTTCATGCTGATGATCAGTGTGGATTGTGTCAGCCAAAGCCAGTGGACTTCATAAATGGATGTTTATCGAAAATAAATTTTGAATTTAACCATAGATAGTTCCTTCTTAGGAAAAAATAGCGTACCACTGATTTTTAAGGTTAAGGCAAGTAAAATGCACAATATATGTCATTTGTTATTTTTTTTAATTTCTTAATTTAGTTTTTTATGAACAATTTTAGGGGGAGTTCAATTTTCTTAACCAAAATTATTTCGGGACAGGACATATGAAAATACGAGTAGAAGAACGCATCGTAAACGTAAAATACATCATAATTCTTGAACTAACTCTTCATTTATTGTCAACTTAAATCATTTCTTATCATTATTGTAAATTTTAACTGTAACTTTTTTACATGTCTTTAAATGTTTTTTTTTTTCAATTTGGTTTCTTTATTAGGCTTTCCGAATACGTGGTTAAAATGAATGACATTATGATTGAAAATGAGCAAATTGCAGTCTAAATTGACTCAAAATTCGTAGGAGGGTCCATTTTCCCCAATTTATTTCTGTTCCCTGTAGAAATTAACGCTGTGTAGCGAATGGCAATTAAGTTAAAAAGCGCCATAAGAAAATACGGGATTAATCTGCGGTAACATTACAATAAATACATTTTTTATTTGATAGACACTCCACGGTCCACTTTTGGCACTGCCTCGGCGTCCACTCTACCGGCAATCGGTTACGTGAGAATGAGGAACTACAAAGTCGGCTCGGAACGCTTAGAAGACGAACAACAACTGATTTGTTATAGTATCACTTTAATTCACCGTACAGTAATTGTTAACCTCAATGTTTAATTCGGTTATTGGCACTGCGATTCCCAGGTTCCACTTTACGGCGAGTCTCTGTCTAGCCGAGCGTTTTACTGGAAATCGTTCCTATTTTATGCATCTCATTGTCCGCCGATTCACTGTTATTCTGCCATTGTGCGCCGGCCAGAATCTAACGACCAGAAAGAAAAAATCTATCCAGTAATTGTGATCTCTTGTAGCGCCACGAATTTCGAAACGATCCGAAGTTTTTAACTGTTTGACAAATAATATGTAAAAGTTATTTGTATACTTTTAGGTATTAATAATATTGTGTGAAACTAACTGTTCTGCGGACTAAAGCCCCGACCAGCGTTGAATTACACCCACAAATCTACCCATATATTCCTTATTATTAGCTTTTGTAACATTTTTTACTGTATTAGAAAGGTATTTTAATCTAATCTCCTTCAATTCCACAGACAAAGCTCTATTCAATAATTATTATCTAAAAAAATTAATCTAGCTAAATTTACTAACCTGGTTTAATGAAAACATTCTATAAATATCTAAGTTCACGTTTGAAACTGTGGGAACTCGAAAATTCAACCACAATAGATGAGAAACGCTTATTTAGCAAACATCCTGTATTAGTACATACCGATAATCTAATTTCAGTTTTAAAATATGATAGGTAAACAAACAAAATGTGTATTATAAAAATCAAAAAAGATATCATGAAGTTTCAAATACGCAATAGTCGTTCTTGTATTCACAATTAAAGTGACACCAAAAGTAGCAAAATATACACTAGTGTTAAGGATTAGTATGGCAGGCCGCAAATGTATCCATCCTATCACGCAAGGCCGTCTAGCTTTGCAGGGTATCGATCAGATATCCTAAGTCCTTCGAGCTGCATGTAATTCTGTTTCCATTTCGATGTATTACAAAACTAAATACTTTTCAAATAAAATACCATCGTTATATCTCGAAATTCTTTACAAGCTATCGCTGTAAGAGCTGCAAAAAATTGTCACCTTTCTAGTGTTTAAATTATAATAAAAAACAAACACTACTGATGAGTTGTTGAATAAATAAAATACATGTATAGAGGTGTACACTATCTATACATGGAAGCTGGAGGCATCAAAAATGGCATGGTCGAGTAAACAACCTTTTGGCTGAACAAAGGATTTAGAATATTTGAGAAAAAATCGTACAATCGTTAACATCGCTGAAACATCTGTTCATGTTGCTTGCCAATATTAAGGTGGCCAATAGAAGGGGTATATTTCTTATCTTTTTTTATAGAAATGTATTTATCTGTTTAAAAATAGTATCCTTCTCAGAATCTGTATATATTATATCTACTTCTATCCAGGCCTTTACTATCAGTATGATTTGAGTCAAACTTTGAGTAATTTCAACTTAGTTAAATTAGAACGACGTGCAACGAACCTATGTTGATTAGAAGAAATACAGGTACTGACATTGTTATAGATATATGCGTATAATGACATTTCAAAAACCTTAGTAAAGTTGAAACTAGGAATTAGATCATCGTCGCGTCATTTTGTTTTTCACTCTCTTGATAGAATTACGAATATCCATCTCGGTAAATTTTTCCACATTAAAAACTTGGAATGTTATTATATGGTACATCTAAATTATTGGCTATATCAGTAGAGTATACACTAGAAGAGTAAGTGGCAAAATTATTTACTATCTGAATAACATTACTATACGAGGTGTGACAGGAAAGTAATGAGACTTGGAACACTGCAAGCGATCTGGCAACGCTGCGCTGTTGTCCTTGATAGAGCATGGTGTACCAGTTTCAACTCCTTCGAACAGCGGAATTTGAAGTTTTGCCATTAGCTTGACGTTTGAAAAGTTAGAACAGGCCTATGGGGAACATTCTTTATCCCGAGCTCAAGTTTTTCGCTGGCAGAGAACTCGTTGAAGATGAACACCGTTCAGGGAGACCTTCAACTGCGAAGACCGACGAAATTATCGAACGTGTAAAAACTCTTGTGAGAGCAGACCGTCGTTTAATATTAAGAATGTTGAGTGAACAATTAAATTTCAACAGATTTACCGTTCATCAAATTTTGACTGAACATTTGCATATGCGAAAGATAGGTATGTGCCAAAATGGTACCGAAAAACCTCACAAAGGAAGGATAATCGAAATAACAAGTGTCTTGATCTTCACAGAATCGCCAATGAGTAAGATCTTTTTAGTCGTGTGATACGGGTGATGAATCATGGATTTTTTAGTACGATCCTGAGACCAAGAGGCAAAGTGAGGAGTGGCACACTGCGTACTGTCCTCGACCAAAGAAAGCTCAAATGAGCAAATCGAAGATCAAATCAATGCTGATTTGTTTCTTTGACAGAATTGGAATCGTCCACAAATAATTTGTTCCTCCAGGAGAAACTGTCTTTATAAAGACGTCCTTGAAAGGCTCAGAAAAAAGGTCATTCGCGTGAGACCAGACAAATGGATGCTCCGTCATGACAACGTCCCATTGTCACACTGCCCTCTCCGTCACAGAATTTTTGACCTCAAAAGGCATTCCTGTGGCTCCCCAGCTCCCCTATTCACCTGACCTCAGTCCCTGTGACGTTTTCCTTTTTCCGAAACTGAAAAATGTTCTCAAAGCAAGTCATATCGGGACTTTAGAAAACATCCAAAAGAGTGTAACCGACATGCTGAAGACCATACCGGTTGAAGACTTCCAGCGCTGTTGCCAACAGTGGGAACAACGTCTTCATCAGTGTGTAGCTGCCCAAGAGAACTACTTTGAAGGGGATAACATTGATGTTATGTCTCATTACTTTTCTGCCACATCTCG
>JALDAQ010000157.1:0-25000 GCA_025584915.1 Monochamus saltuarius
CAGTAGCGTAGATTGTCAAAAATAAAAAAATAATCCATTTGAACAAAAGCACCTATTTAAAAAAATTCTCTATATTTTAGACACATGGATATTTCCAATGGTACAAATGGGCCAATTGGGAATTGAACAAGACGCACAAATTACAGAAAGATTGTTGTCTGAAGCGCCAAGAGGGAGTAAATTAGCGATAGCCACCGGTTATTTTAATCTTACCACCCAGTATATGAATACTTTAATAAAGAAGTCGCAGGCGCAATGCGATATTCTCATGGCACATCCCAAGGTAAATACGAATAGTGTGAATTTCTGCTGTTGGTTTCAATGGGTTCATTTGGTGTAATCAAATTTTATCTGAATTTGTCAATATTACAGATCTAATTAATTTAAGCATATATTGAAAAACATTAGGTTAATTGACCTAAAACAAAGGAAATATTAATGCCACATATGCTTTTCTGATTGAGAACTTTTGATTAGCGAAATAAAGAAAAAAATTAAATGACCCTATTATTTATTCTTAGGCAAATGGTTTTATTGAGGCAAAGGGACTAGCTGGAGGGATACCTTGGGCTTATTCCCTAATAGCACAAAAATTCCAGAAACAAGTTATAAATAACAAGCAGCAATTTCGAATAAATCTACTCGAATATCTTAGAAACGGTTGGACGTACCACGCCAAAGGGTTATGGTAAATATTTGAAATCTGCCCAGTTTTTTAAGCAAAATATGATTTTATTTAATTTCTAGGTACTACCCGGCAAATAGTCAATATCCGTGCATGACACTAATTGGTTCCCCGAATTTTGGGGAGAGGTCAGTCAAGAAAGACCTAGAAACGCAATTGTGTATTATTACAGAAAATGAAGAGTTTAGGAAAAGGCTTCATAATGAGTGTAGTTGCCTTTACAAGTTGGGTTTACCCGCCGAAACTGAGAGACCTATACCAAACTGGGTGCACTCATTTGTATATTTATTCAGAAGCTATTTTTAATGTTAATTTTTTCATTGTTACATGTTTTATAAATGTTTCTAAAACCAAGTTGTTTATTTCCTACCCTCAGTACATATTTGAAAGCAGAACTAAAATGATGAAGATATACTTAAAAAAGCATATAATGAACAGTATAAAGTAAAGAGTTTATATGATGGCGTAACTTATATAACCAAAGGTATATTATTGTTTTCATGAATTTCTTATGGTTGGATGCAGTCCACTATACACTGCAGCATAAAACAACTAAACTAAAATATACAGGGTGTTCCGCATAAGAGCCGATACAGAGCAGGTGCATGTAGAAGGTCTCAAAATATTGCAATTTAGCCAAACATACCCATATACAAAGTTGCACATAGGCATAGATTCGCATGCATTTAAACTTGAGCCAATTATTTCGAAAAAATTTATTGTCTGAATTGCTTTAACTTGGAATTACCAAATTTAGTACATGATTTAGGTTTTTTAGTAGTTTTATAAGTAGATGTCAAAGACAAAAGCCTATTACTGACTTTTTGGTTTCTTCTACTAAACATGCGTTATTAAAATCTTTTAGTAAAACCAACGTTTTTTTAAATTTAACAAGAGTAAAAAAGAGTTTTAAATCAAATTCTGCACAGGATATTATCATTCTTTTTAAGTTTGATCAGTATAGAAAGGAAGTTTAGGGGTGACTCACCCTATGAATAATCTTGTAGTGTTTCAATTTACTTTAACTCATAGTCAAAGATCAATAATACACCTAAATCATGTACCACACTTAGTTATTACAAATTAAAGTAATTCAGATTTTTTTTTTAATATTTGACCCCATTTTGCAGGTCTGTAACTCCGCCTGTGTGCAATTTTGTACATATGTAGATGTTTGGTGAAATTGCAATATTTTGGGACCTCCTACATGCACTTGCTCTGTGTAACACCTTATATATACTTTTAAAATCACTTAAAACAGTTAAAAAATTTTGATTATGAACAAAATTTTCCTAAATATGAATACCTAAGTCAAAGAAATTTAAGATGGAAAATTTTAATTCAGCAATAAGAAAGGAAATAAATCAAAATTTTGGTGAACACCAAATCAAAAATTGAGTTTTTACCATGTTATCAGTTAGAATCTACATATTTGTATAAAGATACGATTTGTAGTTTACATCACATTTTAGGGAATATATATTTAAAATATTTATAATTATGTTAGGCCACGAGCGTCCCTAAAAAATGCGTCAAAGGACAAAATTAAAAGATAAAAAAATAAATTGATAAAAATCTTCCTATTTATTGGTATCATGATGGATGGAATCTTGTAAGTTGGATATATTAAGATTAAAGCTGTTTTTGTTTCTCTTTGATGTCACCCTCACACTTTTTAATTAGTTTTACACTAGATTTGGATTAAAATAGAATGATTATTAGTGGTAGAAATTATTAACAATACCTATTTCCACATGTTTTTGTACATATATTTTGAAAATGTGTGAATTTTGCAACAAAAACATAGAAATTGATTTTAGCAACTGCAAACCAAAAACAAATATCTAACATGTTTATATGAGTGACAGGTTTATGAAATTTAGATAGAAAAGTAATTGGATTATGCTTTTGGATTATGTTATTCAGGATGTCTAAAAGTACGTTTAAATTTGCAGAGATACATATACAATAGTTCACAACCAACTCCTTTTTAAATAAATAAGAATAAAGTATCAAAATAACAACCATTTTAAGTATTATAATCTAAAAATTTAAGTCACACCAATTTTCAAATCTCTATTTTTTAAGGCAACTACTGCATAGACCAATAGCAAAGCATCTAAAAGAGTTCAAACCGGACTCAGTGAACGTTTTAAACACGGTTAAACAGCAACGTGTGTGACGTCACTGGTTCAACGCAAGTTCTTCGATCATGTGAAACGTCATCAGAGCAACTGATTGGCTGAATTTAAATGCATGCTAACATTTCTATATTTTATCAATCAGCTATTCTAATTTCAAATATAATGTGAAGAATTAGTCTTCTTAATCTCTGCTTTTATAGAACGAATTTACAAATTCAGTCTACTTGAAATTTCTGAAAATACAAGTTAAGTCAGACTGGAAGGAATTAAGGTTAGCTGTGAATTTTAGTATCTATCTAGGTACCAGTGTACTAAAGTTAATCATTTTAGACAAAATTTACATTATAATGAGAAAATATATTTGTTGCCCGTGCATAAGAGATGTAGTTTTAATAAGTATCCAAGGCTGCTTTGGGAAAAAAATTGTACACCCCTTGCGGACGCCTATGTGTTGACTGTTGACTAACCTGTCACAATAAACAAAAAAATGTTTGTCATTAAATAAACGTCACACACAAATTAGAACATCCGTGTTTTGATTTTAATAAGGAATTAAATTGTGTAATAAATTGGGATAGTTACTTATGTAACAGATATAACTCCATAGATTATTTTACTGTCACTTGAGAATTTACAGATTTTGATAAGAACAAATTTCATCAAGGTGAGCTTGTAATTGTTATCAGTTTGTTTTGCAAAAAGCGGCAAGTCAGAATGACGGGGTGATTTTACTTTTTTTTTTGTTAATATAATGTTGAGTTTTCTTAGCAATTACTTGCCTAATACTGTCTTTCAAGGTCTAACGGCAGCTTATTTTAGAGGTAAATAAATTTGATTTTTTAAATAAAAATCTGGCTTTTAATTTAGATATTTATAAATCTAGTACCTAAATGTAACCAGTTTGTGTGTTGGTTGTAGTTTCAGCATTGAGACACAACGGATTAAGAGGAACTCACAGTGCACAAGAAATTATACAGTTGAACAAAATGAAAGTGACAATTTTGCCTGCGTTGTCGGACAATTACATGTACCTCGTAAGTAAAATATATGTGTAACATAAAAAGTATGGTAAAAGTAAATGTACACAAAATTAGATTGCTTTAAAGTTGCATTGTATAATTGTGTATATTTTTTACAATTTAAGATGCATATTGCATTGACTTGTTAGCATTCGCTCAGATTGCAGTAATTTCTAAGGTCAACAGTATACATTTTCTAGATAAGCGATGAAAACACAAAACAAGCAGCTGTCGTCGACCCCGTGGAACCCGATACGGTGCTACAAGCTGTCAAATCTGAAGGGGTTAATTTAACAAAGGTGTTGACAACGCATCACCACTGGTAGGTAGCTTATATTTTCATGTACGGAATTTAATTTCCTCAAATAGGGACCATGCGGGGGGTAACGAGGAATTGGTGAAGAAATCTCCCAACGCTCTTCAGGTATTTGGGGGTGATAAGAGAATTGGTGCTCTAACGAACGAGGTAAAGCACGGTGACAAGTTCTCCATTGGGGATATCAACGTGGAATGTTTGTACACACCTTGCCACACGACTGGTCACATCTGTTATTATCTCACCGCTCCCGGACAACCACCAGCAGTGTTTACGGGTGAGAATTTTATTCTTTAGTGTGTTCAAAAATAAAAAAGTATATTTTAGGTGATACGTTATTCATTGCCGGATGTGGAAGGTTTTTCGAGGGTACGGCAGAGCAGATGTACTCTGCTTTAGTAGAAAAATTGGGAAATCTTCCAGATAACACAAAGGTGTTCTGCGGACACGAGTACACCTTGCAGAATTTAAAATTTGCCAGATTTGTGGAGAAGGAAAACTCTGATATAGTCAAGAAAATGACGTGGGCCGATGAGAGAAGAAAACAGGGGTTTCCAACTGTAAGTATTAAATATAGTGTATAGTAACGTATTATGATCACCAAATGGGAAACCCATGATCTATAATTTTTTAAAGTTATATTTCCAGAGATCATGTTAGTAACGTATTGAAAATCTGACAATGCAGCATATTATTCTGGATTCATTAGAAATTTTAATTTGGTATCTAGGTGGCCTTGGAATTGAATGAAGTGTTATTTTGTAGAACTAACTTTCATACAAATTTTTAAATGGTCTACATGTAATAGGTATATGATATGTATTTATACGTTTAAGAAGTAATGCTATTAATAAGCAGTATAAAAGTATGGGACCAGCCCTGGGGTACTACTGTTTCATTAATTTCGATTTAATCTGCCTAAGTTGTACATATAGTTGCCTATTAACAATAAGACGGTCTGATCGATTTTGTCATTTTTAACTGAAAGTATACAGGGTGTCCCGAAATGAATGCAACATAGAGCAAGAGTACAAAATAATGTGATGTAGATGCATCTTCTTAACCATCAACTTTTGACTATGGTAAGTTTAACTACGTCACATAATTTTTTCGTTAGGCATCTATTCTTACTCTATGTTGCATTAATTTTGGGATACCTGTAGATTACATCTACCTGACTTCTATCAACAAAATTGCTAATATATTGAGTGTTCCATATGAGTATATATAAAGTAATAATTTTCCGGACTGTACAATGCAACTAAATGAAATAGCTTTTCTGGGACTTTGCTAAGATTTTTTTTCCATTTGCAACATTGAATTTTATGTATATTTTGGGAACTGCAATGCAATAACACATAAAATTGTTAAAAATAAAAGGTTTTGTCAGCATTTTATTGTTTACAAAATTTAAATAAAGTTTTTACTATGAAAAATTTGTTCAAAAAATGCTTTAGGTCAATAATTTCCAGTATTGCCTTCCTTGAACAAACTTTACTTTCTTCAAAACACATGAAAAAATTGATATAAAATTAAATAACACAAAGTGGTGCGCGTAAAACAATATGTAATACCAAGCTCTGCTAGATACCTAAACTAAAATTTTGTTTTTCCTATCACATAATGTCAAATTTGTGATTTAGGGTTTTGAGGACAAAATTTATTAAAAAAATATATAGTCCACTGTATGCAGTTTTGAGTGAAATAACTTTTTAATTCAAATTTTAAGGTACCTTCGACTATTGGTGAAGAAAAGAAGTTTAATCCCTTTATGAGGGTGATGATGGGTGCTGTGCAAAGCCACGCCAGCTGTAGCGATCCAATTTCGACAATGCAGTCTATACGACGAGAGAAAGATAATTTTAGAGCGTAATGTGTATAACAAAGATATTAAATCCCGAGTTAACATAATTTTTGTTTTTATTTAATTCTTTAATATGGTGCAATGTAATTAATAAAATAATTTTCTTTAGATGTATTTAAAAATAGATCTAATGAACGAAGTAATAAAGCAGCTTTGATTTTCTAGTTATTGTATTGTAATTTATAGACCTGGGGCCCCAAATATAAGTAAATTTATCTGAATATAAATACGCATTCAGATTATTAATTATTTACTTTGTAAAAATAAAATGTCTTAAGTTAGCAAAACAAATTTATTGACTTAACATACACATAATCTAGAATATAATAGAATAAATTAACTTATTTTTTCATGTTATACTCTTCCATTTCTGCTACATATTTTTCTTTAGATCTCTCGTACCTATCCACGTACACCTAAAACAATTTTCCTCGATAGAATAGAAATGAAAAATACATATTTTTCTATCTACCTTTTTATCAGGAATGGATAAGGTTTTCCACTTTATAGCCAGCTGTCTAGTCAGTTCCTGCTTCGTGGGCTCCATTTCTCCAGGTTTCAGTTCGGAGCTAATTTGTTCCATCAGTATCTGCCTCTGCTCTTGGCAGAACTGAAAGAATGGATTCGAAGGCCTTTTAGGAGCATTCGGATCCCTTTCAGATTTAACTGACTTTCTTTTAGAAGGTTTCTTAGTCTTTGATTTTTCCTGTTTCTCTTCTAATAAAATTTAAATTATTCACTAAATACTAAACTTATAATAACTTATACCTTCATCAAGCTTTTCTTCTTTCATTTTCTCTTTCAGCATCATATGTGCTACTGATCTTTTATCGTCCTCTTCTTCTAATGCTAAATCCAAATTAGGAATGACAGTCCAGTCTTCGTCAAAATTATTTAGTAACCTTTGTTTAAAGAATCTGACATCTTTTAGTCTACGCTTGGTTATTTTATTGACTTCTTGTATTCTAGAGTTAGTAACATTATAAAACTATTTACAGAATAAACTACACATTACCTAAACACTAATATTTCGTTAGACCGTTGAAGTTGCGAACATTCTTCTAACAGTAATTTGTACTTTTTATAGTAGAGGTCATTTTCTTGATTATCAACGTACACACCATCATTTTCGGACTCATCAGACATCATTTTGTATAACTGTTCCCAGAAAACATAAAAATTTCTGGATTATGATAAAAACATAACCGACATAACCTAATCAACTTCACGACAACTGACAATCACTGACAATGAAAAAGCACTAACCATAGAACACTATATCACACCAACTGACCATAGACATTAACAGTAAATTTGTTCGTAAATCGATATCGTATGGTTCTCAACAACTCTAATCAATAAGAAGGTATCTTACTTCGACGATTTTGATTGAAAACGATATTATCTTAAGTTTTCTGTGAGAAAATGTTTATTTTTTAAATCTATGTTATATAATTAGTACAAAATAAATGACTTTTAGCTATTTATCAGAAAAATTAGCTATCCTCAATTTAAATCATATTTCAAGTCTTGCGCACAGTTTGAGTACTGCAGAAGTACTTGGGCATGCGTTGTTTACATCATTTTCCAGTCCTTTCCGTAACGAGTATCTTTGTTTTTCTAGTTTCGTTGTAAATCGTTCGCTATCAGAAAGAAAATTCGTTTACCCGAAAGTAATTTGCGAAATTACACAAATCACACACAGTGACGCAAGGCCAAGGTCAATTCGCGTGGAAAATATTTGAAATTAGTGTTGTTTTTACAACGTTCCTTTAAGTACAATTTTTCAGAGCCCAGGAAAATCGATCGTTTTTTTGTGACATATCTCCACTATGGTTATGGTTTTTTAGCATCGATTTCTGTTATTTTTTCTCGGTAAGTTAACTGCTTCTTTATTGTTGATTGAAGGTTACGGTATAGTTTCCCAAAATATAACAAACACTCGAAAAAATTCAGTTGCAATTTTTTAAATGAAATCAGAAATTTCTAGAACTGTAGAATACTTTCTCTTATGCTTTAAAGTTTTTAGAATTAAGTATACCTATAAAATGATATAGGACCAGTATTTAAATAAGTGTAAAATTCGGATATTAAATACATAAAAGTATCCATAATTGCCTACCTATTGCTCAATACACATCTCTCATCACAACAAATAGGCATATAGTCATAGTAAGGAAATAAATTATAAATTAAAACTGCATGACACACGTCATATTTCTTAATATATAGATGTTTACTACTTATTACTTACTTATGATTGGAATACTGGTTTAGGTACCTATAGAAAATTATTTTGTAAGTACGTATTTAGCACAGAGAATGGAAATGTTAATAATACCATTTTGATTTTCTATTATTTTCTCCATAATTTTTAAAAATATTTGATGGCCTTGAATATCGATTTTTGGGCATTCGAAGCTGCAATACCATTAAAAAAACGTCTTAAATAGTGACAAAGCGATGTAATTTTTTTTGTTTCTACCCCATAGAGTGCGAAGAACTAAACCGAGTGTTAGTGAAACAGTATAAAAAATGGTCCCAATTCCAAAAACCCATTTACCAGCAACTAGAATAAGCACAATCATGAAGAGTTCGTCAGACGTTGAGATGGTCAATAAAGAATCGATTTTTCTCATGTGCAGAGCCACCGAACTCTTCATCAAACATTTGGCCACTGAAAGCTACAACACCACTGGTAATGGTAAAAAGTTGGACTACAAAAATTTGGCCGAAATCGTACATTCCGACGATAGGTATGAATTCTTGAGGGACATTATGCCGAAAAAAATTACCGTGAGGGAATTTAAGAGGTTGATGGCAAAGAAACAAGCTGAAGACGGTGGGAAGAAGGATGACAAGACGTCATCTTCTTCGGAAGACGATGATTCTTCATCATCTACGTCCTCGGATGATAGTAGTTCTGAGAGTGAAGAAAGTAACGCGAGTGCTTAAGTTCTCTTTCGATTTTTATTTCAAACTTTAGTTTGTAAGATACATTTCATTTTAAAACATCATTTTGTACTACTATATTAATAAAAAAATATTTTACATTAAATTAACATTTTTTCCTAAAATTAATTTCTAAGTGTTTTACAATTCTTTACAAATGTGAAATAGATCTCATTAATATATATTAGTTACTCTTTTTATACTAATAAGTCAGCAATACACAAATTAAGAAACACAAACCTTGGTTGGAAACAGTATCCAATTTCTTTAAGAGCAGTGAAGATTATCTTTGTTATAGATTTACTAATGAAATTCTTTAAGCCGTAAATCCAATGCCACTGGGTATATTCTTGGGTAATTAATTAAAAAATCACATCAGTTTTGGAAGACCGAGAAGCCTCCAGGAATGAATCATTCTAAGAAAAATGCTACCCTGTTTTTACGCGGATGAGAACAGCCACAACCAATACAGTTCGTGAAGTGCGGCTCGTAACAGGGTCGTACTTCGGTTCACTATACGAGTTACTATTTACGAGAGGTTTCTTGAAGTCTTTGAAGTTGTGTGTGTTGTGTAATAGTAATAGTAAACTTTACGTTATCAAAATAGCAACCAATACAGTTCGGGAAGTGCGGATCGCAGCAAGGCCGTATTCAGTTCACTCCCCATTAATTCAGATGAAAATCGTAGATAGATTTCATGATTACATTGTGTTAGATCAAATTCAGAACAGGTAAAAATGTATTGAAAGTGGTCGATGGTCAGTCCTTAGGTGTAAATGTAGGTAATTTCAAAATTAGTAGTAATAAAGAAATTTATAGGTATACGTTTTGTGATAAAAAATATTTTTGTTTATTACAATAATACCCCACTAGAATTGATATTTTTTTGGTAGTACAGTGATAGGACATTTTTTTAGATCAAGGATATTAGATTTCATTCATATTATGTACAATTACTTTTTAAATTGAAATAAATTTGATATATTGATATACAATATTGATTTATTTAAAATTTTGCTGCTAAAAAGCCTTATCACGTGATATTTAATCTGACGAGGCAGGTGGGTTGAAATATGTATATACTTCAAACACAGCATAGATAGACCAGCAATTTCACTCCGTTGTCCGCACTTTGAACTGCCTTCTGTTTTCTGCGGTGATCTCGAAATATGAGTGCGATAGCGCATCCGATGGAATTTACAGAATCGGTGATCAGGACCGGAATAAGAATAGGTAATTCAACATGTATTATATACTATCATTGACTGCTATTAACATACACTGAAAATTTATCGATTTACTTCTTTGGACTCTTAAAAAAAAGAGTTTAAAATATATATTGCACCATTAAACATTTTTATTTATTTACTTACTTTTTTTGTTATTAGAGATAATTACAATTACAATTTTATGGGGATTTTTTTAATTTAAATTTCGACGTTTGAAGTTTAGTGGAAAAATAATTTATTATGATTTTTTTGTCTTAAATGATCTACGTAAGCCAGAAGACAAATTTTTTAGAACAGAAAAATTATGTTTACTTAAATTTATTTTTAATTTCAAGTCAAAATTCGCCCCTTTGGAGCCATGCAAATGAATGTGCTTCCAGGTGGGACTTTATTACTCTATTCTACATCTACCCTGACAATTTTAAGATATGATAAGGTTTCAGTACAAAAACAAATTCAATTTCAGACATCAGGATAGTCCGCGAAAGTAATAATTTCATTACGTAGAGGACGAAGTCGATTACCCACAAGCGACGAGTGCAAGACCGAGGCGTCCCACGTGACGGAGCGCCTGTTATTGTTAATAAATCCGGGGCGGAATCCGGCAGGGCAGGGACATTCCGCGTCATGGAACGGCTACAGTTCACTCAGACGTATCGATTTTCCGCATAGCTTTCAGGAGTTTCAGGGTTAAACACCGCACAGCGGGAACCGGTTGTTCATTTGTTTAAGGGGGTTGGGGGGAGGTGTTGCTGGCTGAACCTGCCGGTCGCGGGGAGAATATAAACGTTCTAGGGCACGGTGTCATTATTTAGGGCCTTATGAAAGGGTCACTGGGTCGCGGGAGGGGCGATTCGGAGTGGAAGCCTCCATTTCATAGCCTACTTACTAAATTAACTGGAAAAGCTTTTAAACGCATGTTAGACCATCGTCCGCTGTCCGCCGTCCGCTAAATCGCGTCGTCTTTGTAATACTTGTCTGTCGAATTACCTGAATTTCAATATAGAATTCTGTAATGTGCTGTAGTGTGCCGACACCAATATTACTATTTAGAAATAAACACATCTTTTAATAGAGCCTACTTATTTAATTTGGTTTGCAAAAATGTACATATTTTTTATTTACTATATTAAAATACGCGGCACTGATACCGTTCCAATATTTCACACAAAGCTTTCGTGTACTAAATATTTTACTTTTTTCAGAAAACCGAGTACATACGTATTAATAATGGACTGCTACTCCTTCACCATAAAAACACAATATTTATTATTTTAGCTTGTATCAATTTATAAATTTAAAAATGATATTTGACATTAGTCATAATTTCTATGAAACAATTGACGACTATGTCCGACTACGTCATTTGTACTGTAGCCACGCGCGGTGGGTCACTGCAACCGAGCAAAGCAACAGGCTAGAAAAAGCCCGGCTTTTGCGATTTAGCCAACGATGGTTAGACCGTGTTATTTAAAGGTTGATTTTCACATATAGGGTCATGCACCGATTATACACCTACCATGTCGTTGAGTCGTCAATCGAAAAATTGATCATTCCATATAACATGCAGTAAATAGAATATTTCCATTTTCATATATAAGACTGTGTTCTGACCGTGTCGTGTTGGTGTGGGTCACAGTCGCATCAAAACCGATTTATGACGACCGCAACATGATAGCACCGCAGCACTACTGGCATGTGAAAATCAGGTGTAGGGCTGTGCACTTGTTGTTAAAGTTGTTTGTGCAGTTAGTATATAGTATAGTTACAATTAAAACTGTAAATATGTCATTTCTTGCCAAGTATATTTCGTGAATCCACTATCTTTTACGACGTTTTTTCTGTTTCTTATCTTTTCTATTATACTTATACTTATTTTTTACTTATCTGCTTTTTTCAGAGTGAGATTTTTTGGTCAGGCAAACTTAGTTTCAAAAATAATCCTTGACTTATCCGTTTGGCGCAAGGGCTTATTTAATTAATCTTTATTTTTTTTCAGGAAGTGTGGTAAAAATCCAATAAAAGTAAAGAAAAAAATAAAATTATTTGTCATAATTCTAAAAAAACGTAAAAAATAACATTATTTTTAAGTAGCAAATCCAACGAAGCACTTACAATACGTCTAATGACAGAAATTAGCGTGACAGCCGCCTGCTTACATATCTATTTCTTAGTTGCAGTCGTGTAGATTCTAATGCGAATGGTATAGAATTTAATTTTTTTGTTAATACACAATTTGTTTTAAAGCAAAAACGTAAGGGA
The DNA here is from genome assembly GCA_025584915.1 of Monochamus saltuarius. Taxonomy (NCBI): domain Eukaryota; kingdom Metazoa; phylum Arthropoda; class Insecta; order Coleoptera; family Cerambycidae; genus Monochamus; species Monochamus saltuarius. The sequence goes on from JALDAQ010000157.1 coordinate 12,472, forward strand.
GATAAAAGTTTTATAATGAACCAGGCTACCTTATACGTATCTTTGAATACTCAATTTTTGTCAAACAAATAAGTTGTTGCAAAAATAAATTATTTCAACCTCTTCCAAGGGGTAGAAATTTTAGAAAAACTGTTGAGAACTTGCACATCTTGACTATTATACCTTTTTTGGTTTTCAAATTACAGCCGCTATTCCATATTTTTTTAGAAACTGTAAAGGATTGCATCTCCTAAGGGGTGAACATTTTACTAAGGTCATTTAGATGCAAACTTGTTCTTTTTAGCTGTAGATTCACCGGTACCAATTGTGCTACCTCCTTTGAAAAGACCCTGTACATATGTAGCTTAGGATCTAAACTAACAGAAGTTGTTTTCTTTAAAATTAATCAGAGAAATTATTACGTCAGTTAATAAATAATAAATATTTAAAATACGCAAATAGTAAAATATCCAGATATGATTGATAAGATCATGAACGTCTAGACTAGACAATAAATAGGTACTACGTTTACAGGGCAGCAATTAAAAATTAATTTTGTTTTTGTTGCAAAAGTAATTGAATATTTTGTAGTAAATACATAGTTCCAACACAGATTCAGAGACTTTACACAGAGTGATTCTGAAATAAATGTTTTCCTTCAAATGGGTAAAATGCAAATACACAAGTTTCATTGAGCAATCTGTTTTGTAAAATTTCATGTTTTCAACATTTGTTAATTATAAACAAATCATAATTAACGTGATAGTGTTGATGTCTTCAGGGGAAAATTTTCAGAAAAGTCTTTTTTCATGATATCACGAAAGGAGCATTTTCTCCATATATTTTAGGTTACTTAGGAAACGCCTTATATTATATTTAACACTATTAATTCAGGGTCACTATTTGTTATGTTGCATTGGGAATTTGTTAATCCCGCAAGAATTTCTCAAATTTTGAATTATTGAGTATGACAGACAATGATTATGAAGAGGTTTGTCATCGCATTATTTCAAATGACACTACATTAATACACTAAAAAATAATGTGATTATTGGAAACTATTGTTTTCGTGAGTGATTTCGGAATTCATTGTATTGGATGATTATGTTTTTTTATTTTTATCAAAACAAATTAACATTGTAGAAGACCAGTAACTCTAAAACTTTTTAACATCGTTCTAAAATTATGATTAGTACTTGTAACATTTTTTCTTATGAAGGAACTCAATCAGTTTTAGTCATACATTTAATATATCGTTTCATTAAATAAAAAATTTAAAAATCGAACGCCAATGGACTACTTTATCTGCAGTTCACAAGGCCATTGTACCCAGATGATAAGTGTACATTATTGAAACTGATAAGTGAAAAAGAAAATATAATAGATTTCAATATGTTCAGCTACTATAATTACAACCAGATAAGGCCAATTATTACGCGTTTATTTTGTTTTTATTAAAGTGTAACTGTAATTTTTCTTTGTTATTATCGGTTGACCCAGAATAATAGGAAGTATAATATAGGGTGGCTGTTACAATTCGCAAATTTACTATGACTTTTTTAATACATGGCTTTGAATTTGGTTTAATGACAAAAGTGTTATACATTTTAGGCCTTTTACTACTGTAGATTTATTTTTAACAATATACGTACGATTAGGTAAAATATAAATATGTATTTTGTTGTTATATATTTTCAGTTAAAAGAGCAATTATTTTAACGCATTATAAGTGATCGACTATTATGAGTACAAGTAAAAACAATAAAATGTGTCTGTATTTGTAATTACAGTTAGTACTTATATAATACTTTATATTGATCCTTAATTAATGAGGTGTTTTGTAATATAACACTAGTTGATCTCCGTACTAAATTCGTATACAGAGAGAGACAAAACAAAATTACCATATCGTCTTTCCTAGAAATCGAAGTTTGCGACTCCCATCCATTTCAATTTTATATTTCGCTTTTGATAAATATTCAGTGGTAAAAAATATAAACATGTATTACCCAATATACTAAGAATAAATTCCTTCATTTAAATTCTATTCGTATATCTAAGTTATAAATACGGGTAATTAATAAGAATTTTAAATTAAACCGATATGAACTGAATTACGATTTTTTTACTGGATCTAATTTTTAAATAGAATACGCTGTATATATTTGCATATTATAAAACTCACTAACAGGAATGAAGTTATTACTATTAGGTGAATCCAGCGTACTTTCCCATCCCAACTTCGTATTCTGAAAGCGTTCTTTTCGCATTTCCCTAACTAAATTTTCTTTTTCTGAAACTCCTCGTGCATAAATAACAGTTTTCTATAACTAAGTTTAAAAAATCATTACGTTTTACATTTTTTTAGCTAAAGAAGTTGCTTTGTTCGCCTATGGCTAACGTAAATTTCAAAAAATTAATGAAACTGGAAATTGTGATTATATGTTCCACTAAGTTGTTATGTACTTATACAGGGTGATTCTTTAATAATGGGACAGAACTTAAGGGCATGTTTCTGACCTCAAAATAGGGCGACCAAATATGCCTTATCCGAATGTTGCTCCTTTTCGATCTACAGGGTGTCAAAGTTGAAAAAATAAATCACATTTTCATTATTATTTTGTACTGTTGTGAGGTGTGTAGTTGGCCATACATTTTTTATATAATTATACAAAAAAGGGAACAAATAATGCAATTAAGTTACCTACATAAAAATAAACAGGATATTCTATTAAAAAAAATGGTATGTTTGGGTCATATTTTAAAAGAGACAGCCTGTATATAAATTATCAGTACGCCACTGAATTCTACATAAAAAAGTCTACCAGAAGCCATTTTCACCATTTGATCTAAGCACGATCTAAGATAAGAAAAATACTTTAAGGCCGCCGGCGCCGTATTCTCGAATAGTTTTTTTACAAATACAAGTAATTTTAGACATTTAAGAATTGAATAATATAGAGTTTAACAAATAATAGCAATGTTATCTTATATCACCTGCGAATATAAAAAAGTATCGAAGTAAAACGAATATATAGCAACTGAAAGCGGTCTAAACCAACAAATTTTTAGGTACAGAAATCTTTCAAAATACGTATTTTTTAAAATTCAACTGTAGATGTAAATATTGTTACAACATAAACTTACATGGTTCTGCATATAAGATTGTTCACTTTATACTTAAATAAAGAATTCTTGACTGAAGAACAATTGACTACTTAATTTAAAGATTATGACATAGGTACTCGTACTTGAAAATGCGTGTATAAAAAATGCATCCTTGATTATTTTCAATCTTTTTCTTTCTGTAACAACTCAATTTCAATTGCATCTTCACGATGAAATACATTGGCAATTAATTTTCTTACTGTTGTATTATTTTTCATTTATTCTTATAATTATCGAACTTTGACCTTATATACTGCACTTTGCTTCCTACGAAACAACCTTTGAACACTAAGTTGATACTGATCGATAATTGGGATAAACGCTGCTTTTTTTTTGTTCGATGCGTTCGTAAACCTGAATTAAATCGAACCCGGCCGTGACTGTTGACTTGAACCTGGACCTTACGGAATACCAGCGAGACCTTTACCAATAACACGCCAAAGTGCGGACCAGCAAACACAATAAAGTAAACAATCAAACGTATATTGACTTTTCATGTAGTCAACAATAACAAACCCGTAAATTTAGCTTTTAAACAATGCATTATCAATAACAACTGTCTTATTAGCCATTACTATCCGGTTATCAGCTCGAGATAACATGCTTCAAAGTAGAACATTTAAGAGATGAACCCGCCCGAGCACGCCGCTGGCTTTTGATAACAAATGATAATACAAAGGATAGTACTTCACAAGTGCTTTTAGTCTCGCAAGCTCCAGCTACGAATAAAGCATCTATCTCTAGAGACTTTCAGTGATGGTATCGTAGTGTAGTGTGTTGCTTTTTCGTGTAACGAAGGAAAATAGAGCCATGAAAATGAGTTAGTGTTGAGTGTGAAATATTAAAAAGCATTGCAATCCGTAAATCTTTCCAATTAGCACTTGTGCAGGTTTGATGTCTGATAAAAATGGTTAGTATGTACTTAAAATTTATATTTGTGTACTCGAGAACCCGAATTTTCGAGTACGAATAGCTCTTATGTAAGTTACTATTGTCAAATCTGGCGAAGGCGATGGGTCTGGCTATTTAAACGCTTCAATACAGGGTGTTTATGAACTTTGAGACGATATTTTAGTAGTATATAAATCGGGACGCGAGAAATCGATTGACAGAAGTTTTTTTGCTTTGATGCTTTGTTTACAAGTATTAGACACGTTTAAAATTTGCTCTTCAGCAACTAAAACACGTCTTGCATGACCAAGGGCATTCACACGCCATCAACGTGATTGTCAATAAACTGTAAATGCTGGTGCACACCATAATTGATTAACATACATTTTACCTCAAGTACTTTTTTGTCTACTACAAAAAAAATAACGGATAAGAAAGCGGACGACGCGAGGAGTATGACCACGTTGACTAGGTCAAGAATGTTCTCAATAAATTTTAACAATTTGACAGTGATTTAGATTTTTGAAGCTACTTGACTGTCACGTTTTCTATTTGGCATTAAAAAAATTTGTCCGAGCTAGTGAACACGCTGTATACTCCCCGCCTATGCCGTGGCAAATCTTAGTCTTAGTAATGTGTGTTTTATTGAATAACAAAGGATTTCGCGCCTATTGTCCGATTTGCTCTGGTGTTCTGACGTTGTACGTATTTTGTTGTGCATGTTAAGAGGCGTTGTCGGTGGTTCAATTGGAACTAATAATTGTACTAATGCTAGTTTGAACCATATATAATTAAAGCGAAAAAATTAACAAGAAAACCTTGTGCCAAGACAAATTAAAAGTTAATTTTTGAAACAATTACTTGCCTTTTTCAAATAAGCCAGGGGCTGTCTTTTATAAACTTAGATTTGCCTAACTGTACAAAAATATATCTCAAATATAACGTTTCGAATAATATATCTTAAACCCAATCACAATTTTTTGCAAAATTCTAATATATTTTCTTTATAAAATTTCTATCCGCATTTCTGTCGAAAATTTGGAGCACGTCTTAAATTAATATTGCAAAGAAATATTTAAAAATTTTGTTAACAATTCTCTATATCACTTTTTTGCTCAAAAAATTGTGCTTGTACACATACTTATTTACAGAAATTAGAAATTTGTTGAAAAATGTGATAGTGTCATACGGGCTTCAATAAAAATCAATTTTTTGTCTACTAAAACTCTGTTATCCAACAGAACGAATAAGAAATAATTTAGTTGAACTTCTCAAATTTTACCATGTTTATCTTTATAACCCATATCTTATTCTTTATTATATACGAGTATGTACAGAATTTAGTGGCATTTAATCTCCTAAGTAACATCTTTTTATATCTTTTCATAAATGAAACCTGCCATTTAATAATTAATATGAAATATGTAGTAAAACTGCTATTTTTTTATTTTGTCGTACCAAAAAAAGTGCATATGTTTAAAAATATAATATAGGTATTTTCAATATATTTTAAATTGTTGTAATATCAACGTTTTTTGTGTTTACCACCTTATATTTTTTACGTAATAAGCACACCATAAACTTATTTTCGGATTTTATTCACACGTCACTAGTAATTGATTTTTTTTCAACTTTGAGGTTATCTTGTTTGATAAAGGCACGCTTATTATGTATTACGGTAAAGTAATAGAGATACTACATATCTTATGTTATGGGCCATAATATTATAGTGTGTAGTTCTTTATTCTTATACAGGGTGTCCGAAAACTAAACCGACAAAGACAGTAAATATTAAGGATGATTTCATATCGATTTGACGTAAATCATCTTATGCAAAAATGCTTCTTAAGAGAGGTAAGGCTTTTTTTTAGGGAATATTAGATTACACTAGAAAAACGAATCACTTTATGCATTGCAAGTAATACTCTGAAGCCATTCGCTACTCCATGCCGGACTGAAAATGTCACAGGCACGAAGCGTTCTACATGCAGTAGACTAGCTGTTGCCATAGGTTTTCCAGGTGTAATTCAATGCTGGTCGGGGCATTAGCCCGCAGAGTAGTTGTTTCTTGGAATTCCATGTTTGCAAAACTTTCGAATATGATATTACAAATACCAAAAAGTTGAAGAAACAAAAATGAAATTCAAAATATCAATTGACCCTCCCAAATTTAACGCTTATGGTTACAACTAAAAGATCATTTTTACTTTAAAGAGAGAGTTAAAAATGTGCTGTCTTGGATTGTCGGTTTAGTTTCCCTGTATTACATTTAAGAGTTTTTTCTTTTTCCTGTAAAACATGTTACTTCGAAAACTGGACGAAAAAAGTTCAATATACACTGAAAAAAGTAATTAATCTTTCACAAGTCAAAATAGTTAGTAGTTAATATGCATGCATATATTCTGTTACATAATATACGTTTTTTGGTACGGATATACATATCTATCTATCAATAAAAATGATGATGCAATATTATTATTACTTAAATAAATTAGGATAATTAATTCCTATATAAGAAAATCACATATTTTGTCAGTGGGTCATTTAGAACTAGTTAATACTTTTAAAAGCTCACAACAAGATAAGCTAATCGTGCGATGGAAGTGGAAGCTCAACTGGGGGTCAAAAAAAGTTATCTGTCTGCAGCGTGTAAAAATCGTACTAAATTTTTGACCCTTGCACAGCTGAGATGGCTGGTTCTCTGGTTCAAAGACTGACCTGACGTAATGGATAAAAAATGAAAAATCGTTTCGATCTAGAATGATTTTCTGGAATGGGTTTTTATTAGTGTTGTACCGAGTGTCTCGTTAAGATCCTTTACTTTAAGAGAGAGAGAGAGTGAAATGTCAATGGAAAGTCCAAAACTGTTTAACATACCTTCACAATTGACTTTATGGATAAAATCTCACTTTTCGATTTGGATTTAAATGTTCGTCATTTAGCGGTAAAATTTGAAAAGGGAAAATATTTTTAATAGACATCTTGAGGTCACTTTTATCAATATTTTATTTTTCGGAAGCTGTAGGATAAAGTAGTAGGGCACCTGGTACAAATATAACGTCTAAAATAAGCGGGCCAAGAAACAAACGAAAAAAAAATGGGGTGATGTGTAAAACAGTCAATTTTTTAAGTATCTGTAGGTACAAGTCGATAATTTGAGAGCAATTGGATTTTGCCTTAAATTGATTGTAAAAGTTCAATGACCTTACAGTGCAGGGTAATATTGGGTACAAATAAATTTGTTTTGACCAGGAACTTTATCTTCTCTTTAATGTTCGTGTCAAACATATCATCTCGGTCAAGTGGAATACATAATTTATACAGAGTGATGTAGAACTTATCTAATAAAAATTTGGAATAGATGCGTCATGAATAATGGAGTCAATATCGTACAAATGTTGTTATAAAATCCTTATAGTTTCAAACTTACATCGCTGGGCATATCTTGCCAGACGATTTCAAATATCTGATGACTTATCATATTAACTTTTTTGTGATGCAAGTATTTGTATTAGTCTTTCAAAGATCAAAAAATAGCTTACGTCTATAGCAACTCGCAGTTGATATTGTTTTAATTTAATTTATGGTGAAGTGAAAATGCTTGAAACAGAATGATTTTCCGGTGTGCAGTGAGTGCAAGTGTAGTGCAAACGCTGGCGTGAAACGGGAAATTGCAACCGAATCGTGGGAGATGGAGATCCAGGGCATCCACGGCGTATTGTCTTGTCTCAATTACATCCGTACCATGTACGCATGTCTAAGGATTAGACGGGGAGGACCGGTACCATGGCCGCGACGATCTCCTAAATTATTTGGACTTTTATTTGTGGGGATATTTAGAAAATGAAGAATATTGCACCGAAGTGGGTGTCCGTCTTATCAGGTTTTGCAGTGGACCAGTTTCCAGTGCCGTGCGGAAGTGTATTGTTATATCATTTTTGTGCCGCTCTTTTTGACAAAATTGTATTTGGGGACTTACCCTGTACATTAAAAAAAATTTTTTTAGATAAATTCTGAATCACTGCTGCCATACTGTTTTTATTTTACTATAGACATTTTCATTTTATATTATCAATATACAAATTGTTACTATTTTTATATTATATTGTTATTAAACAATCGATCATGTGCGTTAGGTAAATAAAAAAGCAAATTTTTCCATTTCAGTGATTTTATCCTCATGTTAAAGATATTGTTAATTTTATTTATAAGTGATGGCTTATCAAAAACGTGAGAACCTTTCAAGTGGATTTTCGACATAATCTCATATAAACCACTTCTAAAATTCCAGTACAATCACGTTTTGATATTGGAATTGCTTGGGATGAAACGTGCAAAACTTTTCCATTCGGTCACGCACACGTAATTTTAAGTTATCATCAAAAAAAGATAAAATAAAAATCTAAAAAACTGCAAGGCGAAAGTGATGACAAAAGAAGGTTTATGAGAGAAAATATAGAGACTGAGCACTTTCAACAATCAGTGGCGGGGGTATATGCACTTACCACCCTTATACAGGGTGATTTTTACGAAATTGTATTTGTAAGAGTCCCTTGTACATTCAATTTTTTTTTTAGATAAGTTCTGTATCACCCTGCATACCACCCTATATATCAAATTTTATGAGAATTTTATACGTAAAATTTCTGTATTTTGATCTATTTTCGTCTATATTTCGGTTACATGGCAAATTTCACTTTTTCCATTTATTTCACTGTATCTGTCAAAAAATAAAACAGTTTTAATAATAATTGTAATTACTGCCTGATTCCAAATAGCCAAAGACGGAGAAATTGTTTATATGATGAAATTACCAGATTAAAGAAGCTATTATAATTTTAATTAAGTTCTAAGTAAACTATGCAATTAAAGTTATACATTTCGGAAAATCATTTGTAACACATAAGTACGACAGTGGATGTTTGCTACTTTGAGATTTTACCATTTTTTTTCCTTTTTCCTTTGACTATTATTTACCTACGCCTCTGATGGTTGAATACCAAGTGTCACTTGTCTGTTTTAACACAAGTCTCGTAAATAATGATTGTTATAAAAATGTATCTTGTAGTCTCTGAGGATGATTTAATAAACCGAAACATCACAGAGAAAAGATTGATTGACCTGTAAATTAAATCTAAAATCGAACCATACATAAATGTTCGATTCGAATTGACATTCCAATTTAATTCTTCGATAAATAGATTCCTATTCGGTTTTTCTGCGAATCAATGAATCGATTCAATAATAAAATCCATTGAAATCGATTGCAGAACCTTTGTATCGCACTGCGAATAAAAGCGGTATTAGTTATACCACTCTTGTGCGGGCATCTTTGTACTTTGCGGAGCTCTATTAAAAAATTGAGGCCTTCATTGGAGGTTCCTGTTCCAGTCAGTTATTTTATGTTTACTATTAATTAACGAAAATATAGAATTGCTAAATTTGACCCCAGTTGTGCCGCTAATAACTCACTTACGTGCGGGAAAAATCTTTTTCTGGTACTTTGCTCTAGTGCCAAGTCGCATATCGCAACCTTGGCATCGCGATGTTTAATAATGACAATCAGAATTAATAAATACGGTCAATAAGGCTTAATCGTGCGAATTGCTTTATTTATTTGTATGTATATCGATTTATTATTATTATTATTATTTTTGTCGCACTGGTGATATATCTAATGCTGCAGGTGTATCTACAAGTATTTATTTGGTTTACATAATGCATAACAAACAATGTGTAAGTAATAAACATCCCACAGTTCTGATGATAACCGCAATATTATGGTAATGTTGGTATAAAATTTTCCAGGGTTGCTTACATAACTTGCACATTTTGGTTTTAATAATTAGTGACACAAAGCTCAAGCATGATCATGTTGTTAAGGTCGCCATATTTCTCGTCATTAAATTATCAAATTTCTGGTATTTTTAGGTAGGTACAGACAAATTAAACACATGCACAACAAAAGTAAGCACTAAAATAATATTCTTGATATTTTAAAAATTCTTTGTATTGTCACTATTTAAATTTTGCTGAAAATCACAATTTTTAAAAAATATTTGTAAGACATACATTTTGTTTTTGTACTAACCTCATAGTTTATTAATTATTTTCACATACTTATAAATAAAAGTGAACAATTCTATATCTAGTACTAAAGTTATTACATTTACAGATATCTAAAAATGTGGGCATTTTTGTAGATTGCGGTACCTAAAACCTTGTTGGTCAGTGCTTTTTCTAGCTATTTGTTCGTTTTACTTTGGTATTTTCGAAAATACCCAGATGACATAATCTAGTATTCCTGCTATTTGTTAGGTCTTAGAATATTTAGTTGATGTTTCAAATTATTTGTCGCTGTAGAAAACACTACTGCACTTCCACGCAATTTATTATCAGCGGTATTTTTTTACTATTACAGATTTCTTCTGTTTTATTTGAAAATTTTCCCGAATAGTTGCCAAATTTGGAAGAAGTGCAGTTTGTCGTACAAATGGAAAAAGTGCAATTTTGTGGCGGCTATTACTATTACAAATTAACTGCTAAACTACTACTTTATAATAATGCTTACAAGATAACCATTATAAAATTTCCATTACATATAGGTAATTGAAGTATTTGCTATTTATAGTTCCATGTTTTTATACGTAATATGAATTATAATAATAATAATTCCAATTTTGGCTTTAACTAATGAAGATGGGTGTAGAAATTTTTCCCATATTTTTATTCCTAATAATTTTGACCTTAAAGTAGTAAAAATGTAATTTTGGTCCAGATAACAAAAAACAAAAGGCATCTCGTTTAAATTTCCGTAGAATGTGTGGTAGTAAAACAATTTGCTTTTGAGATAATTCATAGTGGTATATTATGTTTGTGGTATGATGGAGGGAGAATGCAAGCAAATATCATTGGTTCTCGTTTGTTATTATTTGCTCCTCTCATATATATTGACATTTCCCTTCAATTGTTTTAGATTTACATTGTGAATGCGTTAGCAAATTCTTATACAGAAACAAATAGTATTTGTTTACCCTTTCATTTATGAACTAGTGTGAACTGAGTACTTCCTCGATAAGTGGCTTTAATACAAAGGTATTTATTATACAAATTGTTGTTTTTAGTTTATATTTTAGTTACATAAGTAAATTATATTGATATCAAACTGCCACCTTGATGTGATCTAGCCGAATCGGCCTTGATAGGTTAGGACTGATATTTTTGGTCATGGAACATTGCTATATAATAATAATTTTATTGCATTATATTGATATAATTAAACATCAAAGATAGATGTGTAAAGTAATTTATGACCAAGAAGTCACATTCCAAGCATTTCTTCTATAGCATTTTAAAGAAAAAATAAATAAGTAATCCTGCTACATTTGATATTTGTTTAGTTTGCAGTTTAGAATACCTTTTCTTAGTGTAACGTCCCGTTATTTACATTGTAACTACTATGAACTAATTTGGACATTATAAACAAACTATAAAATTAAATATTTGTATATTTTTTAATGCCTGAAATGTATTTCGTAAATTCGCAATGCGATAAAGTCAAATTTTACTTGCAAATTTATTTATATATTTTTTTATTATTATAAATTTAATATCATGTTACCTCATCGATAAAAAAGGAAGGACTAAACAATATTAATTAATTAATGATGTATTAGTAATGTTTTTTACAAGTTACCTCTACTCAAAAGTTAATACCACAGGTTTAGGTATACCTGCCTATATCAATGATGGACATTGAGTCTTTATAGAGGAGTCTAAACTAAAAAAAAAATTTGATTTAGTTGCAAATTTAGTTCAAATAGATTAGAACGAAATGTATGGCCTAAACAAAATAATGTTTAACGTATTCGCGACCTCTGTATTCTGTAGAGAAAATATGTCGTATTGATATTTGCCAAAGCAAAAAACGAAATTTCATTGAGTTAAAAAATCACAGAATTATCTTTAAAAATGATCTAATTTGATACATCAGTTTTTTTCACCTAAGACGCTACTTTAAAATTACTTTCGTATGTACCAAATCATTTATAAAAATTTTACAAGTGAAACTTCTTCTCTTACAGAAGTTTCTCAAGAAACATTTTTTTTGAGAAACGTGCTGTATCTCAAAAAGTAAACATTTGTCAGGTATAGTTTATTTAGCAAACTAACATTATTTTTTATGATGTATTGGTTTTTGATGTTTTATAAAATAAGTGGCCCACCCTGTATATTTTTTTGTTTCACATATCTAGTATGTGCCTTTTTCCCCATGGTTACTATTTTCTAATTCAATTATGTACAGTGGTGACTGATGTACATACTCGTATGTTAAACATTTTATTATAAAGAGAAACGATGTTTATAATGAAACACTGCACATTATATCTACGGTTATCAGTGGCTTCTCTGATTGTTTAATTTTCTTTCGATAATCGCCATGTTAGTTTAAATATCCTATCATTTACACTTTGCCAGTATATTGTAATTA
>JALDAQ010000158.1:0-25000 GCA_025584915.1 Monochamus saltuarius
TTCCGTTTTTTCTATCTAATAGTAGGTTTACGCACATATTTTCCTGTAACGACTCATATTTTGAAGTAAATATGTCATGGCTTTCATTTAAACTCAGGGAAAATCATACATAAACTCGACAATTTATTCTAAACACCCGAAATACTTCGATGACAGATAATTCCATGTTTTCTTGTTCAAGAAACTATCAGCGACAAGGCACGAAAAGCAAGGGAAAGAAATCAACTAAACTAAAGATTCAGAATCGTGCAAGTGCACCGTTGCACTCACCGAAATTGCATTTTGTCGAGATGGAAGTTGTCGACCGCGAATACCAGCGGCGTAGGCAGGTTTTTTTTAAATATGGGACGTAATTTTATTCCGAGAAATCTTAAACTCTATATCGTTTGACTTGATTAAATTTAAGAATATTTATTTATTTTTTATAAATTTTACTTTTTAAACCTTTAAGGTTTTTATTTTTAAAACACAGCATGATAAAGTTGAATATACTACATTTCTAAATATCTCCAAAATAAATGTATATATTGAAATAAAATTAAGTAATTTTCTACAAGTAAACGTTTTACAGAAACTCTATTACAAAACAAAAATGATAATTCTACCAATAAAGCAAATGTCCAAAACATATTTTAAAAAAGTTTACGTGAATATTGTCCGAAACAAAAAAAATCTTGTTGGACAATTTCAAGTCGCGTGCAATAAACACTTGCTTTTTATACTTGTTGCATAAATAACTATTTTCAACATTAAATCGTCGTTTTTTCCCGTCACAGAAAAAATATGTATTATACACTGGTAAAATATTAGATTTTAAAGCCGGAGACACATTGTTCTGATGCCATGCCACGCCACGCCACGCCATGTCACGTGACGTGGTGTGGTATGTACTGTGTATGCACATTGTTATCACGCCATGCGCTGTCACGTTAAGTTACATTCGACAATTCCATCAATTTAAGAAATATTTAATATCAGAAGAAGGTCATACTCAAATTGTGAGTCGAAGATGAACACATTTAAGTACCCTAATCCATTTAGCAGTAGTTAAAATTTATGTTGTTAACAGTTTGGGAACGTGTATCTTGCTTCGAAGACAAATTTTCATGATCGAAAAAATGATATTTTTTAAACGATCGTTTTGAGAAAATCCGCTTCTGGAACACATTTCCTGCAATGTAACTTTACATTTCCGGAGATCTCGTAAACTCAAAACCAGACAGCTAATCCATCACGAAGGACTGATCTTTTCTAAATACCCCAACTACACGACCCGGCCAGTAGAGAATTTTTTAGTAGAGACGGCGCCCTGTCGCAAGAAAGACATACAAATTCTAGTCCTGCAACGTCGGATGACACAATCCTCGCTAATTTAGTTCTAAAATAAAGCAAAAACCCTTTGAGCGAAGGAACAACTTCGGCGATGTCGGAATTGCTGAGGCAAAGTGTGACGAGACTGGGAATTTAGCTAAATTGGAGGATGCTCCCGAATAAGATGCAGGGAATAATCCGGTGGGCTGCTTATGTAATGCGGAAACATACGAAGGGCGTTCCTAGACAGGGGTTCATGAATTTATCATCATTTAATCTTTTAGTTATCATCATTTAAATATACACTTAAACTAGAAGAAACACGTAATTCTTTAAATTGCAAAATAATTACGACTTTCTTTATTTGGAGAGGTCAAAAACGTCCCTTTCGTTTTTTTTACTAATTAAATCATAGATACACGGAAAAAATCTACATTTAAGTATATTAATATACTTACTTACTTTTCTTAAAATGACATTAAATTTACTTAAAGACTTAAAGACTTTTGTTAAAATATGAATAAAATATTATTAAATATACAAGGTCTCCCATAATGATGTGAGGGCTTTGGAGGGTGTGTTCCATAGGTCATTTTAAGGGGAGTACTTTCTATAAAATGTTCCGATTTGACCCCTCCCTGACGAGATAATGGCATCTAAAAAATCATTTTTTTCCTGAAAATCGGTGAATACATTCAGTTAACTAAGTGACATTGTTGAATACGATTTTTATTTTTACTAAATGTCTACAAGGGTCGCAACTACCAACCTCTGTTGTTTCTTTAATTAGAACTTTTTATTCTAAACGTTTTTCGATATGAAAAAATTACAGTAAATAGAACAATCAATTTACAAAATTTCCCCCCTCTTAGTATTTTTATGAAGACACGCGTTTTCTTTTAAAAAAATAAAATCAACATAGGTACATATCCTCGGACCTCGGGTAACCTTGAAGATGATCAAATAAAATGAAGAAACTTAGCAACTGCAATTCACGTCGACAACAAGTCATGACTACTCAAAGTACCTAAGTCCTGCACTGAAGACGTTTCACTGAAATCACGAAACTTCGACTGCTGAAAATTTGGACGTTTAAAATTATTATTTAACTTGTGATGCCTTTCACCAAAACATTGTCTAGAAAAGAAACAACTGTCTGACAGTTGAAACATTGCATTGCGATGTATGCCGCAACTTTGAAAAGAAAATTACACTGTTTACTCGAGCTGCAACGTATTATTATAAAAATGGAATATTTAATTAAAAATTGTAGGAATATTGAGGTCGAGCTCGAAGGTTTTCGAATTCGGTGCATTGGAAAAAATGCGGCATAACTTGGAGACGTCATTAGCATATAATATAATGCTATATCGGCTATGTATTAATACCTTATAATAAATATTAAGTAAATTCCACAAGGTCAGCTCGTAACTGAGTCAAACCGCTGAGGGGCGAAGGGAGAGGGGAGGAGAAAAATGCACAAAGCACAATTAAGGTCACCAGACGATTTTTATTTATTTTCATACTGAAATTAAAACACAATTTTCTAATTAACGCGCGGTTATTTTACTTATTTAAATTTATTCGTACGATACTTGCAATGTTCTATTTTTGAAATGGGTTTTGTTCGGTTTTGAGTGCAATTGTATTCATTTTTGCTTTTCGTTTTAATTAGGTGCCCGCCTAATTGGCAAAAGGCATGCGAATGACATCAAATTGTAATAATAAGCAGCGTTATTTACCGCGTTGATTTTTTTTTAAACGAGCATAAATAGGTGAGAAAATTAGCAAAGAAAGATAAAACAAATCGTACGAGGTCATAATAACAAAAAGAACCCTGTCGCAGTGGCACATAAAACGATATACAGGGTGAGCGAACTTTACGCATCCATATCTAAATAGCAAATTTTATATAGCATAAGTTGAAATTAATGTGTTTTTAAATTTTCCCAATTAAGAAACGTTAATGGTTTTTAATTATGCCTGCAAACGGATTAGTTTCCAGTTTAGTTACTTTTTGTGCAGAAAAGAATGATAATTTTAAAAATTATAACTAACTACAATTAATTTTAAATTAAAATAAAAATACTGCTAATAGTAAAATATTATGATTATTTTTTGAAAAATGAAGGCAAATATGATAGAACTGAATATGTGCGTTCTTTATCTGAAGATTTATCCATATCAATCTATGAAATGCACAAATAAATTAGATCGCATATATCAAAGGCTAATGTCATGCTAAACCATGTCCAAAGTGAACTTAGGAAGATTATATAATAATTTCAATTGCAACGTTTTTTTTTTTTTGGCTACATAATATTGCATTATTTTATTTCAGATAATAATTATTGCTAACAAAAACATAATTTTATTTTGAGAATAATAATTGTTCCTTCAAGTAATTCTTAATGTTTAAACGAAACAATTCTTTATACAAACGGAATTTCGTATCATATCAAGTATACTAGTTTTCTTGATTTTAAATAATTTTTATTCTTAAAAGAAAAATATAATATGTTCTTATTATACAAGAATAAGTCAATATTTCAATAAAATATTGCTGTACTTGAGAAACTAAGCTGGTGTTGGAATAAGTGTATTAAACCTGATAGTAGTACAGCTTCTTTTTTCCATGTAGAACCTTAAGCTTTTAGGGCAGCCACTTTGTATAGCATTTTATATAGAATTTCTCTTACAAAAATGATTATATTGTCATTCTTATTACGCATTGAGATCCCGCAGGACATTTCACATACCCACTTCCATGCGAGCGGATAATTTTCCACAAAAAGAGTACCATTGTATTTTCGAAGGTAATTTCGAAGCAATTAAACCCAATTTTCGGAATGAGACGAACGTCATACCAGTCGCATTCTACCGCAGTATTCCCCTCATTAGAGGGATAGCGTTTTTGCTGGACCATATTTCCGGCTGAGCCGGCTGTACCCCCCGCCACCCCAAGGGTCGGGGGGCGGGCTAGATCGAACACATCAGGAGGAACCACTAACTCGTAGAATTCGGCGGAGTGAATGGCCGGCCAAAGACCTCCGAGCCTGTTGCCCAAATGCATTCGTGAATTGCAGTCGCAGGTTACGTTGCACCCGGACAGGGGCGTCCGTCGAGGGGTGACATAAAAGCCCAATGAATCAATATTTGAATTTTACCTTTCATTCTTTAAAGAATACGTTGATATTCTTACGCCTATTCCAAATTCGTACGCGTACAATATCAGGGTTGTAGCGTCATATAAACTTTTTTTTACTGTATTGTTAAGGCATTTATCCACGACCACTATAATAATACATCACATTAACATTTATCTCAAGAACGATCTTCTCAGTTTGACCGGGATTATTTAAATTCACTCGATAAGGAGTTTCTAAAGGACTGGAAGGGCCCACAACTTAACGAGGTAGGACGTGGATTTCTTCAGCAATTGCCACCTTGCTGGACAGTGAATCTTCAATATAACTTTCCGCTACCGTGGTCGATTTCCAACCACCATGACGCTTCACAGTGCTAATATCACCCCCAGCATTGGTAAGTAATATTGCCCAACAACGTGCCCAAGAAATGCAACCAATTTTGAAAACGTTTTCGAAATTGTGTTGCCGTCCACATGTTGTGTAGTACATTTTCCAGCCACATATTGCAAGGAAAATCTCCCACCAGCATTTTTAGGTCGCAAATTGATGTTTTTCGACACATTTCTACAGCATTGACTGAAAAAGCTTCTTCCATGATGGTGAAACTTCTACAAATATTTGTTTTCGATCCGGAATGAGTACCTATAGGGAACTGCGTTTGTCTTGGACACAGGTGATATTTAAAAAGTTAATTCATTGCATCGACAAGTATCTGCAATTCCCATGATCGTTGCAACCTGTAAATAGTTCAAAATAAAACGCTGAATATATAAATTGAAATATTCAAATCGTGGATTTTCTACCTTAACTTGTAAACCAAATTCTTCGATTTGATTTCTTTCCAGTATCTTTGGTTTATAATTTCTTGATTCTACTTTATGAAGTAAGTTAACCAAACTTCAAAATATTGCACCTTGTGCACTTTCAACAATAATTTTAGCATGGAATATTTTGTCTACAAGCAACAAGAAGCAGCAAACCGTTACTCCACATTGAAAAAGTAGGATAGTAGCACCAGCACCTCTGTAAATGCCGGAATGAAGAAATTCTACGCATTATCCATTTCTTGTATCAATTTTGCAAACTTTTTCACTCTTATTGACAAATAAACAAACGCATGTCATAGAAACGACTCCAAGACTTTCACTCTCTTAATTGACTGGTTTTGGCCGTGGATAAAACGTTGCATTACATTCTGTATAGTAGGTAATTGACTTACACCAGATATTTACATTGAGATTTATACTATAGCGAGTAAATTCTACCAAATTTTTGTACAATATTTGCAATATAATGTTTGTTTTCTTTTAAAATGAATGTGTGCTTGTGTTTACTGATGGGTTAATATTTCCGTTTTAAAAACTTGTGATTTGTAATTGTTATATATATATATCAACTTTCCCCTTCTACGTTAATGTATCTTTTAATCGCAATGAAACGTGTATACAGCCAATGCGGGAAAAACTAGCAAAAATATCGCCCCACTTTCGAATTCGAGGTTTTGGCGGATGCGCCGATGGTAAGGCGGCACACGCAAATTGTAAATTAGAAAAAACATTTAATTTAACTTTTAAACGCTTTTAATAGTGCGCTGACACGTCGTGTAACCTTTGCCGTTTAATTTACCAAATGAACCTCATTACGGGCGTAAGTTTTCATTTATGCAAATTTATGCAAACGGTACAGTCAAATTTCATATACGTTGTAAAAAATTGATGAGGCGTAAAAAAATACATTTACAACGCGAAAACGATGACTAGTTCGTAGATTTGTAAAATTTTAGGTATGTCCGACGAAGCATGTTTCAGTTTGTGAAAATTTTTAGGGGAGCAATTTCCAGACCAGTTTTCCTGAACCAAGAAAAACAACTATTAATATTTACTCAAAAGCTGTTAGATTAACAGGCTAATAGTTTTTCACGGTTATAAATATCATCGCAAATCGAAAAACTACTTCACTTAACAATCAAGAAATGTTAACAAATATTTGTTAATTCAATATTCATTCTATTATTTTAGTTCGACGTAAAGTATTGGTTAGAGGAACCTTAAAAATACATCCACGATATTGATTCTATTAACTCAAATAAATATTTCAAACAACAATTAAGAAACTGTTATACAGTGCTCTCGAAAACTAACGTATAAATTCATTATTTTTGAAATTGAGAAGTTTTCGAAAAAATGCCATGGCACGTCGATTTTGTTTTAAAAAAGGCACTTTTTGACATACGACCCACATTTGTGACGTCATCGTTGTTCGAGATGTGGTCAAAATTGGGGGTTGCTATTTAAAAAAATTGTCGATGACGTCATATATCGAACAACGATGACGTCACAAATATGAGTCGTATGTCAAAACGTGCCTTTTTTAAAAACAAAATCGACGTGCCAGGGAATTTTTTCGAAAACTCAATTTCAAAAGTAATGAATTTATTCGTTACTTTTCGAAAGCACTGTATATACCTAAACATCATATTGTTAATTTAACATTCGAAAAGGTTAAATTTTCTGTCAGTTCTTAAATGTTATAGTGCGCGTCAATCTTTTTCGCCTATACTTATATTATTCTTAGCAATCAAAATATTATCTTGTAGGTCTATTCAAGGCCTTCTAAGCCAACCATTTAATTTAAAAAGACACAAATTGTTTCTACGAAATGGCAGCCATTGAAAATTTTCAAAACACTACGGGAACATATATGGCTTCTGAGCTTTTTATTTAGAGTTAAAAAATAAATTGTTATGAGGAAACTATCAAATTTATTTTAAAAAATGAATATAAACAGCATGAAATGGAACCTATTGTTTTCTTTCCTAAATTTTCCCATTTTCCCCTATTTTGAGCAAAAGTATAATGATGTGCTAAAGAATTCAATGGAGATGGTTGGATGCAACAAATATCTAGATATTTCGATTCGAAGAAAATTGATTTGAATTACCTTTACAATAAAGTAAAACAAATATATAAAATGTTTTTGTTTTCTTATTTTGATAGGTACCATCTGCGGCTGGGTTTTTATTTAATATGCTTCCAACACACTGCACTGTATTCGTATAATAGATTAAATCAAATTTTTATAGCCTAAAAATATATGTAATTTTAATACTTATATTATTATTATTAATACAAAGCTCGCTGAGTGACTGTATACGCGCAAATGCTGATTGACTACAGTTTACTTATCGCAGGCCAGGCTAATTGTTTAGTCTATTCCGATTGATCATTTTGTAAATTCCTCGCAGTCTTCCCGACATAATATAAAAATACTATTTCGCTTAAGAATCGTAAGAATTGCAATGAATCAAACCGTTCTGGCATCATTTCATTTCAAATGTTCTAAATATTGGTATGAACTAAGAAAACGACCACATAATCCTATCTAATTTTAACAGTACAATTCAATAATAAATATAATATAAAGCTCATTGTACATGCCTTAGTCCTACAATTAATCCGCAAATTGTCCCTTACGGAATCAAGTGTTACGTGTTCAGGTTTTCGCAATTCGAAATTCTATATACCGAGCCTCTGAGACCTACTATTAAACTGATAATGCAGAAATAATGACAAAGGCATTAAACCTGGCTTAATAAGAAATTTAAATTAAAATCGCAATGGCAGGTGAAGGCGATTCTGCCGTATGCAGCCCTGTGCCGTACAACCATTCAATGTCCCAAAATCCAAAACTGGATCTCCAACGCGACCTTTGATAGTAGGACACCCTCGTTGACTATCGAAATACGAATAATGAGACGAAGTCAATCAGTAAGTAGTTCAAACTGAGAGCGATTTAGGTGTATCTCGTTGCACTTTTCGAACATCAGTTGCTATCGCGCCGTCTCTCTCTGTTGGACCCTACAGGGAGGGTCACAGAAAGCCGAAAGTACTAGAATATTGCTATTAGCTTTCGCATCTTCTCCTGCTTTTTCTTGATCTCATCTTGGCTTCGCAAGACGCGACATGACCACGACAAACCTTGACGCCTCCAATTACAAAACGAGATTAAAAATAAATATTGCTACGGAAAGCAGTCTCCCAAATATAAGAAGGGGTAAGGTACAAGTACAGATTAGTTGAAAAAATAAACATTGCATTTCTAATGTAAGTATACAGGGTATTACAGAATGATGTTAAAAAAATCTACGGGCACGTTCTGTTTAAAAATAAGAAAAAGTCAATGTGTGGGCAGGAATGATGGAAAATTGTCGAAAAAGATTGGACCTTTTATATAAAAACTATTGGACTGAAAGCAACAAAAAAATATTTTTTGAGGTAACCTCGTAATAAAAGAACGCGAAAGATATTTACAAAATGTCAGTGGCTAACAGAGGCACGATTTACACCTATATAATTTTAAAATGTAAAGATGCGGATACAACAACATATCGTAAGTTAAAAATACTCGCTATTTTTTACAGACAGGGAGAAATGCTACTGACGGCAAACATATGCTTTACTTACAAACACGCCAGTTTCTGAAGAAGATCGACAGCAATGTGACAGCTAAAATATTAGTACAGTATGGATGTTAGAGATCACAACAGCAGAATTAGATTTTTTTGTTATTATTACCACCGAAAACCAACAAGAATTTCGAATCTATAAACATAATATACTGTAAAAATGAATACTACTACATCTGATGTATAGGAATATTATAGCGATAGAATGAAAAATTACTTTGATCTCTCATAATTAAAAAAAAACCAGTGTATCCATAGCTAAGTATTATAAGAGAACCAGTCAAATATTAGGTTGTGTTGTGTTTTACTATTTCATTAATGATATTAATCTAATTTAAAAATGTGCCAGAATAAAATGTCAGCGGAAGTGCTAGCAACTAGCTCCTTCTACTTTTTACAAAAAAAAAAAAACAGGATGTTCAGCATTATAAAAAACGTACCTGTATCAAATTTTGATAAAATATGTTGCACTTTGAAAAAAATACATACAAAACTTTATAAATTATCTGAGTGCCTCTTGGACATACGTTTATTGACCAAACCCCACTTATTAGTCAATGTTTTAGTAGTAATGCCACATCTTTTTTTAACACCTTATATATTGGCACACAAATGTTGCTTTTTTCTTGTATAATTTTATTTCTTGTTGTTTTTATTGTTATTTGTTCATTTTGTATTGTTATTTTGTTCAGTATTTATTCGTCCAGTAATTAGGTCCTCTTTCTGTTCTAATTTAACTCTTTGGGATTTGTGACAAACCTGCCGTAAACATCAAAACTGACCCACCAACGCAATAGAAACCCGCCCAACCTACTGTTTTATTCGTGACTCCCTGTATTTTCGTCGCGGTGCACAAAAAATAGAACTGACGTGTAGCAATCGCTCAGCAAAGCCCGAAAAGTGCAACGCTTCGAAATAGGGTCACCAAATGCACCAAGGCCATATCATTTGGCAGTAATGCTCGCCTCCAATGGTTTTTAAATGTTGTAAGTGCGGCTGTGTCTTTCATTATTTAACGATTTCCAACGCTCTTAAAAAAACACACTCTCGGCGGGAGGGGACTTCTGACCCGAATCTAAAGATTGTGGATCGACGATTCGCTGTTTTCAATTGAGCGAGAGAAATTTGAAGCAATGTCGTATTTTTATGAAACCAACAAAATATAGTAGTAGACAGTATATTAGGATGTCCGAGAAAATGCGGGAAATCTCTCGGATGCAGATAGAATATGAAAAAAATAAGATGACAAGTTCATCACACTAAATTTTTATTAAATTATATTGAGTATTTTAAATGTTATTCAAGAAAAATCCGATTTCCAGCCGCGTTCTTCGGGGACACATATCTTCGTAGGAAGAGTCTGTTTTAACTCTTCTCTTTTTGATTTTATTGTATTATAAAATTGTATTTGTAAGAGTACCTTGTTCCACCTAACATTTTTTTAGATAATTTCTGAATCACCCTGTATAAAAATGGACGTATTAATAACTGATATTACCCTAAGGGGCCAGCCTCACCTAGAGCCCCCTAGCGCCTGGCTAAGACCCTGTGTATTTGCATGATTAGAATTGTGTGACTACTGACAAAGGATATTTTACGATTTCTCTTTTTGCTCTCGTCCACAATGAAAAAAAATCAGAACGTTGTAAAAAATACGGCAATTTACTGAAATTTGGGGGCCCACTTCTTGACTCACGTCCACGATTTTTCAGATTAGAGTTGTAGCACATCTCGAACGGCTCTTAAACGAGAAAAAATACGTTTTATTGCCGTTCTTAGAACTTACTCTTTGTACGTGTGTTTTACGACAGCACCAAAATAAGATGTTAGATTAAATCTCACGAGAATGAGACAATAAAGTGCATATAAACTAATTTTTATAGCCGACTTACTGTTAGCACCGTCGCGAAATCGTAAAATGGGGTATGCGGGGTGCGCCCTACAATAAAATTTTGAATTTGTTAAGTTTTAATTGCGCTATTTTATGAAATATATGGTCAGGGCGAGGCTGTTTTATATTGTTCCCATGCGTAGATAAATCAAAACAAATCCTCAGTTTTTGAAAAACGTTGGCGAGAACCAGTTTAAAAAAACAGTCGAAATAACAATGTTGAAATATTGCTCTTAAAGACACCGTTCTAAAGGGGTAATAAGAATGATTTTATTATAGGGTATTTTAGTATCTAATAAGGGTATAATATGTAGATGTTGAAGACAGATGCGGTTTTCACAACATTTTTCCGACAAATCTAAGATGCGGCAATTATTATCAAAAAAACGTTAATTTGATAAAAAATAATGTTGCATAGTGCACAGTTGGCCATGCATCCTACAAAAAGTTAGGACTGTTTGATATAAATTTAACTAGAGTGGGAAAATGCAGCCCTAATGGGTACAAAAGTCCATTTGAAAATATTAAAATAACATACATAGGACTAGGATAGGATTTCAAACTGTTTCTGCGTATACAGGGTGTTCTGCAAAACACTAGCATAAATTCAGGGCCCGATAGATTTTCAAAAAATATTATAATTTGGTCCTATGAACCATGGCCGTATCTTTTTCTGTTTTCAAGATACAGGGCGTTGAAAATAATTTTTTAGAATCTAGTTTCGGTTCTATCTTCCACAAAATTCGACCGAATGAATTGAAATTTTGTTATGTGGGGTTTCCGGGGATGCTAAATGCTCTGGTGTTATTAGTTCTTGGCTATATCATACAGGGTCTTCACTGCATATTTGAGGTCCTAACTTTTTTCAGGTTAATCTTTTTGTTCCTTCTATTACTTGCTGTTATGGCAAATTTTATTCTAAACAAAAAAGGTGCTCTTGTAAGAAGTGCTTTCTCGTTTTCGAGAAAAACCAGGCGTAGTGCGCCAAAGCCAAGCAGCTAGTATCCGAAATAAAATTGTTTTTATTTTATGTTTTTGACAAAATGATCAATAATAAATAGACAAAATTTAAATTCATAATTTTTTACGTTGAATAACATGAGGTAGACAATTTTTCGTTATTCAAACCACGGGCGTTCCGTTTAGGTGGGTGAAAAGAACCTCAAAACAATTTAATTGACAAATTAATAATTTTTGAACACCATAAATCTACCAGCTTTATTTAAATCGATATTGGCAGCAGTTTTTGAGTAAATTGAGTGAAAATTATTAATTCACCTTAAACTCAATTTACTCGAAAACCGTTGCCACACTGATAAATCCAAAATTTTTAGAGAAGATAACGCAACAAAAAGAATAGAAAATTAATAGAGACCGCGATTATTTTGTTGAACGGAGAAAAGTGTGTGTCAAACTGTTCAGTAAATATCGATCATTGTTGGCTACAGTTGCATCAAGAAGAAGTAACAATAAAATAGAAATCATGTAACATCTCTATGGAAACAGATAAACAAATTTTAAACTGTTACTAATTTGAGAACGAAAACAGAGAAATTTTCGAACCGTTTTCGAAACGTCAAAAATACGGAAGTGCGCGATAGTGATGTGATTTTTGTTATTTTTTACTTATCTGCTTTTTCCAGTGTGAGATTTTTTGGTTAGGCAAACTTAGTTTCAAAAATAACCCTTGACTGATCCGTTTGGCGCAAAGGCTTATTTAATTAATATTAATTTTTTTAACAAATCACTTAAATATTAACTCTTGTTATATTTGCAAGACTTATCCTAGCAATATATCTCTCTCTCTCTATAAGCCACAAGTCAATAGCAACTATTTGGTTTATTTTAATGAGTTTTACACGTCATACAAGTAAGGAACGCTATTTTAGAAGCACCCTGTATATTATTTGACACAAAAAGTATGACAATTCCAAAATAAGAAAGGTGTAAAATCGAAACCACGCGAAAATAATATCAATTTTATCTTCTCCCTTCTCTCACGCTTTCTTTTTACAAAACACCCTGTACGGGGCGTCAAAAACTGCATAATTCTTGATGTATTAAAATTTTTATTACGTCTCTACACTTGCATTCTTCAGAAAATTCTGTTAACCGCCGCATATTATATAATTCGGGGACCGCAACCATCAATTAACATCTCGCCAATCCCCTCCCTTTCTCCCGGGGCAATTTGCCCCCCCCCCTGTCCTCCCTCCTCCACGGGGCCGCAGTTACACGTTTTTTCGCGGCGGCCGTATAGCCATTTCCAAAATAAAAGAGGCAGTTGTTAGTTGTTACGCCACTATGAAAAATAAACCAGCTGAAGGCATCAGCGCGAACCTGGCCTGTTGGTCGTTTTGCTAAAAAGTTGTCCAAAACTTAACGACCCCTAGCATTTAAGGCGATGTCGATGCCCTCCGAAAATAGCATCTTGTTTCAAATAACGTAATTAAACACTTATTATTTGCTTGCGACAAAATGGCCAGGCGGTCAGTGGCGGGCTCCAGATTTTTTTGCTCTTTCAGTACAGTAATTTAGAATAAACCAGATTTAAAGACATTTGTATTGGTTACCGTAGACGTAGTTTTCAATGTCAATATTTTGTGTACATAGATTTATGGCCCCAAATAGAACGGTTTATCTGCTACATCAAATTACTTAATTTAAATGTTGGAAAAAACTAGTTTTTTCTGTGACGGGAAAAAAGTTTGACGTTTTATCTCTCACGACTTTCTTATGAAATTACTGCTTTTTTCTCGGATCTGTACAATCGTTTGTAATAATAATGACACTCTTTAAAATGAATTTAGCGATTTCTTTTGAACCGCTGACGTATTTATAATGAAATCTACTTACAACTTTTAACACTAGTATTTAATTGTTTCATTCTAAAATATTATACATACAGTAAAACTACTTACGAGGTATAACTGAGTGATTAAAAAGAACTGGTAGTAGGTTTAATATTAGAACACGTTTTTTTCAAACTAGTAATACCTTACGAACAATTTTATCAAAAACTAGACCAAATAATAATGAAATGCACAATTAAAAAAACTGCATCTACAGTAAACCATGTGAAGTAAACGTTATATTGGAGAGACTTCTAGACCTTTAAATGTTAGTATTGGAGAACAAAGAGATTGCATTAGAAAAGAGAATTTGAATTGTCAAAAATTTGTGAAGATGCATATTAACACAAAAATTGTAGAAAAAGAAAATAATTCAGTAAAAAGAAAATTAAAGGACAACAAAAAATGCCACAAATAAATAATTACAGAAAATATTTTCCCAAAACTTTCCCTTTTAAAAAAAGTAACTTGCTTTAAATCACCTCATTTTCGTAATTTCTTCAATTTTTTACTGAACACCCTGTATACGGATTTAAGTGAACGAAGCAAATCTACGTATTGATATTTAGAAATTGTTTATTCCTCCCGTATTTATAGTTTTAAATAACAGTTCCATCCTTGTCTCGTCGTATGAGAGATTTCACAGTATTTGGCGAGACCTTGGACAGTATTTGTTGTTGCAGGCTATTTAAAACGGCTCGAAAAATGCAGTGGCCTTTGCGTTCAATTGTGAACGTCCTACTAATTAGCAAAAAAAAAATAACGACATAGTAGACCTCAAAATCCCAGACGATCTAGAGTGCGCGCCGGCAAACAAACGGATGGACGATTCACACGGCCAATATTTGCCGTCCGAAAAAACTTCAAAAAACAATTATCAAATTCTTATTTATTAGCAATGCAAAGATCGTTCACAGGGATAGTGCATCGGCCTCGTTGCATCGCCTAAAAGACGAAACGTCACGATATGTCTATCTCACAAATAAAAATGGCAGCGGCGGCGCCGGGCAGGGAGCGAAGGGCGGATTTAGTAAGGGAGGCGATCAGCTTTGACCACCACAACGACTATGTAGACGTCACTTTTCGGGATTATCGATACTCGTTAGCAACACAGGAACATTGGCTCTACGAACTACACTTTTATTTTTTCCGGATGTTCAACAATATAATAAAGACTGAACTTTATTATCAGAATATACCGGAGAGTCCGGAATATGTGTGAACAAACATCAAGTAAACACTAGATACGAACAAACGAAACTCACTTGCCTTGTAATACGAAGTATGTACGATGCAACTATTTTGATCTATAGCTTGAGAATAACAGATAACGACTTGAATGTAGCACTTTACAGTTTGAAAGATTTTTAAGGACATCTAATAGAAGTACAGTCAAAAGGGCTTTTGCTTAGTTTTAATTATAGCTTAGTAGCAATATTGTAAC
The DNA here is from genome assembly GCA_025584915.1 of Monochamus saltuarius. NCBI lineage: Eukaryota > Metazoa > Arthropoda > Insecta > Coleoptera > Cerambycidae > Monochamus > Monochamus saltuarius. The sequence continues at coordinate 15,113 of JALDAQ010000158.1, forward strand.
ACATTTTTGCAATTTATTGCAATTGTATTTTTATTTGTGAAATGTATTTGTAGAAAAACTATTCGTAAGTCATGGCGCTAATATGTTGGACATCTTGTATTCAATTAAAATCATGTACAAATATAATTACGCCATGAATTCAGACCATTTACGTCATACGAACAAATGAATAATTCATTATATTTTCATCAAAATATTTAAGAAACTGCAACTGAGAATAATAAAACTATATACAACACTATTATACATATATTATACTAAATTACAAAAAAACAATTGTTTTTAACTCGACAAATTATCAAAAATTATGTTTGTACAGCCCTGACGTAAGTCGTCTCAATTCTTGCTGCAACTATACAAAGTAATCTAGGATGACAAAATGTATGTTATTCAAAAATTTAAGTTGTATTTTATTTTCTTCTGTATCTAAAAAACACCACAAACTCGATCATTTTATGGTGAGCAATAGGGCGATCTAAAATACATTCATGGACCAATAATTTTGAAACTGGTATTTAAATGTGATATAAATGACGCCCAAGCCAACAAATGCAGGGTGTTAAAAAAAACATGGTAATATTGCTAGGGCTGTTCCGAAAAAATTTCTGCAGGGCAGCTGCCGAATAGAAAAACATTTTTGGTAGTGGAATAGCGTTGTCGAGAAACCTAAAGATCAAGATGTTTTATTTAGATTTGGTCTCCGATGATCCAAAAAGTAGCTTCAGAAAAAAATATTTGATAAATACGCCATCGTCTAGCATGTGGAAAATACCAAAAGAACCACAGTTACATCCATACGATTACAGAAACGTATAAGAATTTTTCCGAAGTTTCTAATTGCAGCGGCATTCTTAAAACATTTCCCCAAAAATCAACATCTGCATATAGTATAAATTTCCATTATTATTATGTATTAATGCATAACAAACAAAGCAGAATAAAATGTTAACGTGATTAAAATATTTACAAAGAATAAATTAGGTACTATTCAAACTGGAAGATAAACAATTTATCGTAATTTTTCTTATATAAAGTATGATATACCTATACATGTGTCAAATTTTGATCAAATATGTTATTCTTTAAAAAAAATACGCCCAAAATTTGATTTTCTAAAATTATCTTTCACGCTCTGTATCTCCACACTTACGTTTATTAATCAAAACCCACGTATTTTTCAGCCTCAGCAACTTTGCCACGTCTTTTTAAAACACCCTGTATATGAAGTCATATGGCACAATAAAATGTGTATTCAAAATGGTACACGTATGCGAACTTTTACGGCATGATATTCCTTTCCGAACTTCAACTGATATAATTAACAATTATGTTGTTGTTATTATATGTATATTTATTATTCTATCATTTACTGACATTAAATCACAGTATTGTACGAAACAAATAAGCGTCACGCATTTCTTTATCCTATTGTAAAAAAAACCCGTCCGCCGCCACTGGATCGCCAAAGTGAGATATTAGGAACCGAGCCCATTACATTTTTCTATTCCCCTCCTTGTTTAAAGCCGTGCTATTTGACTTTGCAAAATGCGAATGTCAAATGCATCTCGGGCTCGCGCTACAATGGACCTGTTCCGTCTCTGTCTGATCGAAAAATCCGACGGGAGGGAGCAGGATAGGCCTATCGGGCGGACTCGATGTACAAAGTGCATTTTCGGCGGTTAATAAACTCATGTTTTGCACATTATATGCTATCTATGCAATAATAGCGACTAGACGAAAACAGTCAAATTTATTTTTAGCGAGGCGGAGCCAGGGTCGGACTCAGGACGGACGAGTAATTAGCTTATGGTTTTGGAATTTGAGTAACGCTGTTACGATTATTAAATAGACGATTTACAGAAATATCACATAGTTTTCGTAACATATTTTGTAGTCCACTGTCATAATAAAACTGTCATTATGGACGTCAAAATTGTTAATAATCCGCCACTTTATGGCACGATAGTAAATAGTAGGCTTTACCATTTTAAATTGAATTACCTGGGTATTGAAATTCGTTATTGATATTAAATTATTAGACTTTCTCTATTTTATAAATAAAAAAAACCTAAACATTTATTACATATTCTTATTTATATTTTTATGCACCAAGTCCAATGTGGAAGTTATTTAAACTTAACACAAGTTATTTATTTATATTAATAGTTATACTACAGTTTGAATTTCAAGATATAGAAATTCCTGAACTAGTTTCAAGAACAAGCATCCGTAGATGGAATATAAATTTGATCTGATATGATTGATACTGATCAGCATTAGAAATAATAATATCTCTACCCCTCATTCTAATAACAAGGATTAGCCCAGAAGTCGAAGACTTGTGCGGGAGAGGGGGCGGCAAATTATTATTAAGCAGGCATCATTTGCCAATAGGGCTACGGGACATTTACCTGCATTGTAAAATAAAAAGAACTTTTGCATTTTCACGTGTTTCGGTATTATATTCATATACTTCTTCATGATGTCAATATAACTCACTGCACTATCGTCAGTATTTCTATTGTAAATGTTCTGGATCTATATGTTTTAGTATCTCTCATATAAACTACAAAGATAGTGCCTATCATGAACACATAAATTACAGAACTCCATACTTTGACAAGCACCAAATAAACCAATAATAGCAACTACCTAAAATTCTAATAAAACAAAGGAAATAAAAGTATAACAGATCTTCATAAGCAGATATTTGTCATAATTAGAACAAATTTAAGTTTTTCAAATGTAAATTGTCTGTTAAAACCACAGTTCGACTATAAAATAGTATATGAAAATGATCATTACGTGAAATTATATAGCGCATTCGCTATCGTTCCTGTGCTATGCCATAATCTGTTGCATTATAAACTGATTTCTTAATATTCTATTATTTAAAACTCCTTTAAATTTAACACAAAGATAAAACTACTTCGTGCTTCTTAGACATATTTTTAAAATTGGCATCTCAAAATGCCAAAATAGAGTCAAATTGCGTTAAATACAGATTCAGCTTAAGCCAACACCAGAAACAATCTGTTAGACTTAAATGTGGTCATCTTGTTGGCCATTGCTTCTCTAACCCTACCGGAATTCGACATTTTTGTAAACCCAAACAAAAATATCACATTACGAGATGGCCGTGAGGTTTTTTGAGTAGTGCAAATAATGACTAAAGTTAAATGGAAAAGTTTGTGTACCTAAACGGTGTTGTGTAACTTTAGACACCACCGCAAACTAAAAATAATTATAATTCAGAGGTTAAATGTGTTTATCGAGAAATGCAAATCATAAACAAACGCTATTGCGATGCAGCAACTGCATACGTTTGTCAATAGATGAACCATCGACAATCACCTACGCAGCTGAAATATTAATAATACTTATTTTTTAAAAGTGAGGCAATAAAAAGAATACTTGATAGTTGATGTTTAAGGTCTGCTGTCTGCTATTTGGACACTTCTAAATGCATGCATACGCCGTCTCAGATTCCAATAACACATTTATTATGGTTTATAATCTTATATACAAAGTGTACCAAAATTCGTGGGATACTGAACAAGACTACAGGTGGGCAAATCGATGTTTTTATAGACTCTCGCTAACTATAGGAGATAGACAAAAATGGATCTCTTTTTTTAAGAGAAAATGAATATTCAAAACCAAAATGACCTATCAGCTTTTGTTTTCGAGTAATAAACATAACTGCAAATTTTCCACTTTTCGATATATCGATGGCTGTTTGTAAAGTTAGAAAAAATTAATTAATACGTTCCTCAGACACCTTTTTGAGTAGAGTCCAGTGGCGTGTCTAATTTTTTTCTAACTTTATTAATTTTTGAGTATTTTATATATTTTTAGGTATTAACACTATTGTGTGAAACTAACTACTCTGCGGACTAATTTAAATTAGAGGTATAATAATTTTTATAGTTAGATATTTGATTCATCTTAAGAGAGACCACCTGAAGAACCAATCCTAAAAATGCAGGAATAGATCAGATCTCATCTATTGTGGTTGAATTTCGACTTTACACAGTTTCAAAACTGAACTTAACTATTTATAGAATATTTTCATTAAACCCGGTTAGTAAATTTAACTACAGTAATTCTTATTTTAGTTAATTATTGAATACAGCTTTGTATATGGAATTGTTCATTAGAATATCTAGATGTTTGGTATCAGATATAGCTAATAGTAAAGAATATATGGGTAGATAAGTTTGACTATTATTAGTCACGTTGTATACAGTATGGTCCATTAGAAAAGAAACATGTGATAACTAAGATTTCTTTTAAAAATATGTTTTAAATTGGTGCTGAAATTGTTGAATCCATAATTTTTCAGAATAAACGAATTATATTATTATTGATAACATTTAATCTAATGTCATTTCATTACTAGATACATTAGTAACCGTTATTCTAGATAAACTGTGATGCTGCTGACCACAGCACAGTAAAACGAGGTGGCCCCTAACCGCATACCGGAATTTTTGTTTACCGAAAACCCATCTCGCGTCCGACTATTTGTTGTTCTATCAATGTTTATTTTTAACTTATTTATTGTTATCGTCTAGCGCGCCGTACTCTGTCTCTCTTTGTCCTGACCTACAACCACAATAATGTAATTAACTTATTTTTAGTTGGCTCTGCGAAAAATAACTAGCGGATTCGTGAATCATTCATAAGCTAGGTCGAAAACGGAGAACTGTTTTTAACACGCTCCGCCTAATGCAAAAATCGCGGAATACAGAGACGTATTCGAGAATTTTTAATTCCATACCCACTTGAAAATTATTTATACACATCTGTGAACAAACCTTCAAATTTATTCATTTTGACTCTAAATTATTAAAATTTTATATAAAATTATAAAATGCATAAAAAATATTATATTTAAGATTTGACAAAGCTACGGATATTAATGTAGTGCAGCTTTTGTGTAAGTTAAAAGAGACATTTACAAGTGTATTCTAAAAAAAACTCCAATTTCGCAAAATTACTATACAAATAATTAAGTAGATATTTAATTAAATAATAGTATTATTCAAATTTAAATTCGATACTTATTTCAGTAGCTTTATTAGAACTTGTAGCTTAAATCTTTATTTATTGGACTGCCTTGTACAATGTAAAACCAAAACTTCAGATAACTGGATATTAAAAAGACTAATAAGGTACCTACTCATGTTGTTTAGTTTTAAGGATTCGTAGGTATATGCACATGCTTTTGCATTAATAATGACACACCCTCAAAACTATTTTTGAACTTCTTATTAAATCTCTATTGGTGAATGAAACAACTAAGAACTAATATTACAATTTAAAAGTAAGTTTCATTACAAATTTGTCAGCAGTTCAAAAGAAATCGCATAATTCATTTTAAAAAGTGTCATTAGTATTGCAAACGATTGTACCTAAGAATTTAAACCTTAAATCAAGAATAAATACCACATAAGTATATTATAAAATACTATTAAATTTATTTTATTATGAATCTTATTATTATACAACACATAGTTATTTGTTTTCGGTTCAAGAAATCTATCGCGCTTCATTGGTTTTTGCCACAAAATTATGTGGACACTTTATCGTTGTACTGAGATGTTCAGCGAGCGCAAACCGGTAGGAAGCACTGACGTCACACAACGGTCGATTGACGTTTCATGACGATCTATGTTCTGAAATTATTTTGAGTCTTTAGAGATGTCAGAAATATATTTTTTCATTCAGAAAATGCAATAAAAAATGCTAAATGACCCCTTCAAATATCAAAAGGAACTGAAAATACGATACAACTCATAGTTGACCTAAAAATATCGTTCCAATCACGAGGATTAGCACAGAACTCGAAGATTTGTGCGAAAGGGGGGCGACATATTATTATTAAGCAGCCCGCATTTGCCTATGATGCTCTAGAATATTTATTAATGGGCTCAAATATGAACCCTGAGGCAGTATAACAGTAACTAGTTATTTTTGACTATGTTTTATCAGAGATTGTGAAATATATTGGTACGTAAGCATCTAACAGCCTCTATTTAACACTTCAAACATTTTTTTACTGTTTAAGAAAGGTATTTTAAGCTAATATGTATCAATTGTAGGAGATTTGATACATATTAGCTTAAAATACCTTTCTTAAACAGTAAAAAAATGTTAATGCTAATAATAAGGAATATATGGGTAGATATTGTGGGTGTAATTCAACGCAGGTTGGGGCTTTTGTCCACTGAGTAGTTAGTTTCACACAATATTGTTAATACCTGAAAATATATGAAAAAACTTCAAACATCCCATCAAACCGTTTTTCGTTTTCGAAAAAACCATTTTTCTTGCGGTACCGCTTCTAAAATATCCGCCGGTCCAATATTTAAGCCGATTATATTCTAACGTTTATTACTCGTCAAACACCATGTCTAGCTGGCTAACATAACCAAACAAACTAAAAAAAATTATAGTAAAACTAACAGATCTCTTAGACAAACCGCTAAATATTTACAGAGAAAGTGCGGTATTTATTTAAAAAATAAATCCGGTTCCCCAAATAACTGTCACAGTTGAAGGCATGTTAGTTTAAGCAAATACACAACTTGTCACCTTTGAACTTGCATATCGCTATTTTTATTGCCTAGATGGATGCGTACGGGCTGGCGCAAATAACTGATTTATAATGTGTTGTTTATAGCAGAAATAACGAAGAAATTTATTATATCGTATGAAAGCAGAACAAATACATTATATCTAATCTTACTAGAAGTATGTAGTTGTTAACTTACACAAGGTTTTTTTAACTGTATTGCAAATTTATACGTGCTAAGCTTTTTTGAAGGATAGATCATAAAAAATAATAATTTTACGGCAGAAATACGGCAATGATTTTTTCAAGGTCATATAATTTTTTTATTTTCAAAATTACTACAAACGAAATTTTTTTACTATAAACGATAGGTAATCTATAGGGATAACAAAGAAAAAAAAATAATTTTTAAAAGGCGGATGTCAGTTGTGAACATGGTATATAAATTCAAAATTAAGGTTTTGTTTTTGCTATTGCATTATGATTTAAGTGGTTATTTTTTATTTTATTGTTTTTTAAATGTCTTTTTTCATATTGTTATGTTTTTCTGAGTTGTGTTGTTCATCAGAGTAGCTCCTTAGGAAGAATTTTTGGACCTATATTTTTATGAAGAAAAACTTTTTCAACATAAAACATCGCCTAATTTCGGGACACCCTGTATACATGATCTACTAACTAAACAATATTTTTTATATAAGTGTGGTAAGTCACCTTTTCATAAAGTTGAATATTACAGGCAAATTTTAGCGCCAATTCTCTTAGGCTGGTTGCATAATCTGTGACGTCACCACTAATACAGTCCATTGTTAAAAAAATGTATAGAGAAACTAATAGCATCCAATTAGAACACTCCCACCTGTCCAGAGTGTTAGATTTCTTAGAATAACCCTTATTATTCCAGGAAAATGATCTTGGTTATGAAATTCTCGACAAAGGCCGGGTTAGTGACTTTGGAATAGTCCCAAATGGCCGAAATGCGCATTTAAACGACCATTATCACGCACGATGATAATTTGCGAACGTTTTTCTTTTATTGTTAAGTCTCCCGACGGACAATAAGAGTGTTTGTGTTTCGCTACATCTCCCATCATTTGGCACCGCAATTTTTTCGAACTGCGGTCAAGTTTCACTTAATGGCAAAATAATTTAAAGGAATAATTCGTCTGGAGTTGAGGCCGATGCACAAATGGCCGCTTTCGGTGGTAAATTACATTAATTTGTAGAAATATGCATATGTGAAATTTGTATCTTTGGAAATTTGAACGATCTACATATTTTAAGGGCGTCTTTAATTAAACCAGAAAAAAATCGACGCAAGCTCAGCTTTCAGTGAAAGAAAAGTTGTTCTAAAAATATAGAAAATTTAAAGAATAAATATATATAGTATCCATGGCTACAGATTCCAATAATGAAAGTGGTTGTCGTGTGACTCTCAAAACAAAAACAAAAAAACAAAATATTTAAAAATCATCGTTCATAATTCATTTAGTTATATGGTTATGCCCATACAGTTATCATCCTCATTCTCATCTTCATCCTCCTCGTCATCCTAATCCTCATCATCCTCATCCCCATCACCATCAGCATCGTCCTCGGCATGGTCGTCATCATCATCCTGATCGTCATTATCGTCATCATAATTGAAAAATTCAAACAGGATATGGTGCACTTTTATTTTAAACCTTTTCAGTTTTGTTAATCACTATGTATATATTTGTCCCAAAGAGGAAGCACTGGATAAGTACTATCTATGGTTCATACATACAGGGTGTCCAATGGAACCCAGCTTAAACATAACTTCCTGTGATCAAATAGAACTGATTTAGACAAACTTAGCTTAGTCCAAAAGTACCTCGTTACAGGGCTTCAAAGAAAAAAACATTGTTTTCTTGTTATGGGCATAGTTGTTAAGAAACGAAACATCCAATCATGTTGAAATTTGGTACAATTATATTTTAGATGAGTACAAGTATTGCGAAGGAGTAAGTAGTGCCGCATACCGTAAAGGGCGCTCTTGGCAGTGTTTTTGAAACACATTTTAATCATGTCTTTATTGTTGGTCCTATTCTGATACGTTTGACTGAAAATTATGATAGAGAAATTAATTTTGCGTAGAAAACCTATAACTGTTCCATGTTGATCCAATTCACCGTTTTCGGTAAAAACGCGTTTGAAAATTTCCGCACATTAAAATACTACTACATAAATTTTCTAATTCGATCAAGTTATCATTTGTCAAATTGACGTTGATTTACTTAAATTAAATTAAATTTGATCAAAAGCCCGTTATATTAATATTAATTGTTGTACTGAGATAGTAATTATTCTTGTATAATTATGTAAAGTGTAATTAATTTCAAATTATATATATACTCGCGACAAGAATTCAGACGACTTACGTCATACGAACAAATGAACAATTCATTATATTTTCATCAAAATATTTAAGAAACTGCTACTGATAGTAATAAAACTATATACTACACTAAAAGTTTGCATCATATAGTGCACTAAATTGCAATAAAAATTAGTCACAAATTAGTACTAAAAAATTGTTATACCAATCAATTTCAATAAGTAACACATGTAAACTAAAATCTTAATCTGAGTTTGTTCTAATTTTGCAAAACCCTATGTGTATTAAGGCTTCAAACCCCTGCGGGGTTATCGCATCTAACAAAAGAAAACTTGTGACAAGTTTGTCCCAGACTATATAGGAAAATAAAGGCGTTCATATTCTGAACACCCTATACAAGACTTCATTTCTGAAATAGCCTCCAGGTTTGCATAAAATTATCGTCATATGGCTGCAACTGAATGAAAATGTAAATTATTTAACAAGAGAATAAGAATTGTTACATAGCGTGATGTGGAACAAGAGAGCCAAAAGTAAGGCAAAATAAAAAAAAATGGTTTGCAAACACCGAAAGTTATTTTCTTAAGAAAAATGTAGATACTGTGGGTTAAATGTTGTCAGCAGCTCAATTGAAATACAATTCTAGTATTATAAGAAATCAACTGGGATCATATCGAAACTGTTTTGTTTTCGATTGAATTGATTCCGACAAAAGTACTTTCAACGATTTTTAGGGGACACTGAGCCATAAGTGTCTTCTTGGAAAACCGCTTAAGAATTATTCGCGTGTGTTAAATAATTCTTCCTATCTTTCAGCCTTGCGCAGATACCCATCTGGCCATAAACACCGAAGACGTGGAAGTATGTGATGGCACTGAAATAAATAGTCAAATTCGAAGCAATAACCACTCCAGCACCAATGGCAGCATCATAACGATGACGTTGAAGAACA
>JALDAQ010000159.1:0-25000 GCA_025584915.1 Monochamus saltuarius
AAATACTATGTGTATTTATATAGAAAAAAATTGGATAAATCAATATAGTTCGGCAAATGTTTAGTTGAGCACTTTTTTATCAGCTCTTATCAACGATAGATACCTAAAATGTTACGGTTAATTTTTTTCGATAGCAAGATAGTGTCAATTCTAGTCCCCTAGAAGTTTACTATCCAAATAGATATCAATTAATTTAATTTTTTTTTCAAGTACACAAATAGAAACGTTATCATCCATTCCATTATAGACACTTCCTCAAAATAGACAAACAACTTAAACAATTACATATCAATTCAATTACTTATACACATGTCTTATTTCTTAACATACAGGGTGTTCCAAATGTTAACATTCAAAATTGGCGTTGGTTGCTTTTTCCTGATCGTGTTTTGGTATCGTGAGATGAAAACAAATGTATAATATGTACAAGTAACTGCAACAAATTATAATAAACTAGAACTTTTAGCTAAACTCGCTGAAAACGCGAAAACATGCAAAAAGTTGAAATACCTCAACCAAGAGTGATTCAAACTTATAATAAATCCATGTAGGTGTCGATCACCATCACTGGGTTGCTGGAAAATATGGAATCCAAATACGTGGGAAAAAATGGAAGTGGCCTGTTTGTAAAAATTTTGGATAAAGCTCTTACAAATGCCTGGATCTTATACCGTAGATATACATAGTCGTAAGGCTGTCACTTGCCTAAAATTTCATAGGGTGGATGGATGCAGTACCATGGGTATATGAAATTAACATCTACTAAACGAAGAACCAAAGCTACTATGATGTTTGATTTTATAGCCTGAATCATGTTATGCAATATCGAGATGGTCAAAAAACATGTCAAAGGAAAGCCTTTTGGTACCCTATTGTTACAAATATTCTTTGTTTTGAAGTGTAATTAAAAACATTATACAAATATACAGGGTATCCGGAATATGAGTGCCGTAATTTTAAAGGATTAGGTATATATCTGACCAAAAGCAATAAAAAAACTCTTATGAAAAAAATGTCTAAAACGTTAATTTGTCTCAACTACAATAATATGCTATGTTACGAAATTACAAACTAAGGTACAATTGAGGTTAAGTAAAAGCGTCTGTAACGTAATTTGTTCGTAATTTGATTTTTGGATAAGTATTAATGAAGAGAAACTCATCAAAACTGTAACGTTCGACAACTTTGCAGTGGCTGCTGCTGATAATCTAAAAGTAATACATATTAGTCAAACTGGTGCGTATAGCATTTTTCTCTAGTCTTTCTTTGGGGTTTGTGAATGCACATAGACAACTTTCTTTGATGTTTGTGAGTGTACATAAACAAAAATGGGACAATTTATAGTACCCATAAGTCCCATAACCAGCTGTATGACATGTTAAATTACAGCGAATCTAGACAAAACTCGTCATTTTAAAGGCTTGTAACTATTATTCCATGTTGTGAAAAGAGCTCTAAGAAAACCATTCACAGTAAGTATCTATATTTAGGTGTACCCATTTTAATTATTATATATAAATACATAACAATCCTCCAAGATGAGCGACGTTGTCAAGATTCAAGACCTGTTTGCTGTCATAGTTTTGTTACCGTTTTTTTATAGATAGGTACTTGAAAGCATTTTGACCACACAAAATATTTTTGAAGTATTAAAAAATTGTTGTACCTTGGACGTTAATGGGTGAAGTTAAATTAGCACAGTTTTGAGGTTCACATGCGCTTTCTTGTACGGCAATTAACATATAAAAGCGACCTAGCGACAAAATGTTAAATCTACAAGCGATAAAAACGTAATCTGTAGAACGGCGAGAACAGCTTGCGTGTCTGACATCCTATAATAGAGCGATAGTTAGGCTAAACAGGAGCCTAAACGTCGTTTAAGCGTGTTCTCCTGTAATTACCGCTATTATATTCTCTAACTTGTGGATTAATAGACGCTTATGCATACGCAGATTAATGCAACGAACCCATGCTTATTAGCCGGGGTATGGTACTTAATTGAGTTGTTATGGGTAGGTGTCGATGGGCTAATTTATGCGGGCGTTAGTTTTGGCAACATTTGTACGTGAGCGGAGAATACCAATATGCCGACCCCTCCCCCACACAAGCGCTCTAATCCATGAAGGGTGGACACATCTGAGGAGCCTTAAATCAAAACGTTTATGACCAAACTTTGGGTTCTGAGGTATAGATGGCATTTGACGCTGTCAAATGTGACGAAGACTGGTTCAAATCAAAAAGTAAATTTCTTTCCCCAAAATAATGAAAATTTAATAAATATAACAAGAAGTCGGTTTCTATGAAAACTGCTTTCTTCAAAACACTGCATTTTGATTTGAAACTCATCATTTAAGAAACAACAACAAACATTCATAATACGCGGTCCCCTCTCCACACACAAAGCAATTATTTTAGTCTGAAGACAACGGGAGATTATTATTCTCTAGTCTAATCGGTGATCGCTCTTATCTTTGCCTAGATAAGGAGCCTGTTGTCCCCGTACCTAGACTATGCTCTCGCCCAGCAACATTAGTTTGAATTTTTCTATATTTGCACGTATAATTTCGGCTACTACTGTGGAGCGGTGCGCAAAAAAATGCAGGTGAAACTATGAGCACTTATGTTTGCTAATCGTTTTTATTTTCTGATAAAAAACGATAATTTACGATGGAAGATAAATAAAATGATAGGTAGTTTAGTTTGCTGCACGTAGAAAAAAAAACGCGTTTTTTAATACAGGGTGATTACGAAATCGGCTACACGGAAACGTTAACTGAAACATACATTATATTCTCCCGAACTATATCCAAGTGCTAGTACGCTCTTCAGATCAAAAAATTTAAAATTTTGGTGAATTTTGTCAGTTATGCCGGAGAGCAAACAGCCGGGGTTATCCGTCACTGGCCTCACGTAATATGGCATAATAATGAGGTAAAAAGCTAGAAACCAGTATATGTCTGGTGGCACTGCTGACGACTAACTGTGGCTTTTTGCCATAGTTTTTTCAGGTGTAATTCAAAGCTAGTCGCAGAATAGTTGTTTCTTAAAATTCAACTTTGGCCAATATCGTAATCGCCGAAGGCGATATAGATCTGAAGCTTTCATAGTACCCAGAGTACCCACACTATAGTCAGCAGTTATCTGTTAAGTCCAACATTAAGTAATCAGTGGCCGCTAGTGGTCGACACAACATCTGTTTAATTTGGAAGTATTTTGTTGAAAAATTATGTAATCTGATACGAAAATATGTGTATACAAACAGAAATTATTTAATGATGGAGATAAATTGGATTTTGTATCATTCAACAAATTATGTAAAAAATATATTAATTTTTGTCAATATGAAGTTATAAAATGCGCAACTGGAGTAAAATTGTACATACATTTCTTTCTCTATGTGGTAAACAAACCTATTAGCCATTTTCATTAATAATTCTAAAACTATAGACCTCCCAAAATATCTCTTTCTGTATTCTTTTGCAGAAGATCAAATTCAGGTCAGCTTCTTCGCATTGTACTCACCCTCCACTATTACTTAAATTCTAATAATAATAAACTTGTTATCTATTCAAATTTCACTGTACGAAATTGTGTCTTATCCAGTATCGTTACTACTAGCCTAATCTAAAAATAAATATTTGGTTATATATTTTTTTTATCTACAATGTTATAATAAATAAAAATGCATGCAGGAAAAATTGCGACATTTATCAAATGTATATACAAAGTGTGTCCTGTAAAAACGCGTTATCTCGAACGATTTATACCGATTTAGTTTTTTTTTTCTCAGAATTCGAACACTTCCTCCAAATACTTGAAATATAGTTGCGCTTCCGATAATGTTCCCGTTCAAACATTGCGAAAAATAATGACCTAAAATAATCCGTTATCATCCATGCAAACAATTGAATGAAACTGGCAGTTTAGAAATGTGAGTTCAAATAAATATAAAACTGTTCAAGTTTATATGACGCAGAAAATTGTACTCGTTCCATAATTTCATTATAAGTACTAAGAATATTATTGTTTCGTCTTAATGCCAAAGTTCTTTATTGCTGTCTTAAAAACTATGGACTTAAGTTAGATAAAAATAATTCAATAGATCTCAGTCTGGAGAACATGACGGCCCATTTACAGGGGAGTTTATGAAAAATGAAATACGAATATTTGATTTATACATTATGATGAATTTTGTAAAGATCCTTTAAAGACAAATGGCAATATGGGTCGATGCCAAACTTGCTCTGGTCAAATATTGCTCTCTTTCAATCTTCAGATCTTGAAATTGAAAAAGTTGCTGCAACTGCAGTAGCTTCACTTTTACCAGATATATCGAGAACCAAGTACGAACAATTTTATAAACGATTCACTGATTGGTGTGCATCTAAGAATACAAAAAAGAAGCTAAAGAAAATGTATTATTAGCATTTTTTGAGGAATTGTCCAAGAAGTACAAATCATCTAGTCTTTGAGCGTTCTATTCTATGCTGCGGTCTACCATCCATGCGGCAAAATGTTGACATCAGTAAATTCAACAATTTAATTGCTTTTCTGAAAAAACTATTACAGTGAGATATAAATAAAAAAAGTCAAGAATATTGATGGAAGAGGATCTTTCAAAATTTTTACATGATACCGATGACACAAAATTCTTGCTAACAAAGCTAAGAACTAGAAACTGTTTGCTATTTGAAATTCGTAAATGCATAATTTAAGTTTGCCTTAATTATTAGATTTGAAATTGCATGCAGAGTGGACGAGTTAACTAATTTGCTGTTAGGAAACGCAAAAAATGAAGGAAACATTTTTCATATCTTCATATGAAGCTACTGTTATTGAAGCTACTTCAAGTGCTTACAAAGAAAGTTTAAGCATTGTTAGTTCAAATACAGATCGGCCACATTCATCTGGTATTAATCTTACGAAGTGCCAAAGTTGTGTTTTTATATATTTATATTTTGTATATATTATAACAAGTAATTAAATTTAAGTTAAGTTAAATTATCTATTAATTATCAAATTGATAAACCTGTTGGTTCTTAATAAAAATAACTATTAAATAGTGATCTCTCTTTTTAAATATTTCTCTAATGGAGTAATATGCCACATTACTCCATTAGTGGTGTAATGGCCTTCATTATTCAACTGAAACAGTGCCACATAAATTCTGTAATGAGACTTATAAAGCAGTTGTAGATTAAAGACATTACAATTTAAATCTATGTAAATTACTGTAGGTGACATTCTGCATAATTTACGTCAACTATGACACCAGATTTCAATATATCGTGGCAGAACACTTTTCTACGCTGAGTTTTATGCATCTATTACAATTAATAATGAAGTTATTCAAGGAAAAACTTGGCAAGATCTCTCTAAACATCCTATAGATCAAATAACAGCACAGGTCGCGAAACCTTCAAATCCACTACCCTCCAATAGATCTTCTGCAATCTAAGTCCGTACAAAGGTCACAATTTCTGCTATTCCTTAGACCCCCTTCCCCCTCATCAAAATTTAAACGGCCCGAAGAAGTAATATTTACTAGAACATCCTCCTCTCAAGTTTCGCATATCCAGCGCTGAATCAATAGGTGAATTATTAATTTTATTTGGCCACGTCGAACTCCGCGCTGTTTGTCGAGCATCGGCATTAAATTAAAATATTTTTAATTAGCGGAACTTCTTTTGAGAAAACACGGAGCAGGGAGAGAGTGAGTAATTATTAATTTCGCTTTGATTTCCGTAAATAAACATGGGCGCCACCTGGTGGGCGTCGCGACCGTAATCTTCCGAAGAAAACGTGTAATACACCGGTACCATTTTCGGGATAATGAGCGGGGAAGGTTTTAATCAAGAGAATTATTTTGTCTGGTGAAAGTCAGGGCAACTCGCGATGTACAGGGTGAGCAAAATGACCGCTGTTCATCCGTTTGATCAACCATCGTCTGCTAAATCACGTTGCCTTTGTAATACTTGTCTGTCGAGTCGCCTGAATTTCGATATAGAATTCTGTAATGTGCCGTAGTGTGGTGACACCAACGTTAGTATTTGGAAACATACATGCCAAAAATGTCAGAATTTGACATTTGATATTGAAAATATAATAGTTTATCGTTTAATAGACCTACTTATTTAATTTGATTTGCAAAAATGTACGTATTTTTCTATTTACTATTTTAAAACATTAAAATACGCAGCCATTCCAATGCTTCATACAAAGCTTTCGTGTCTAAATATTTGACATTTGTCATAATTTTTATGAAACAATTGACGACTATGTCCGACTATGTCATTTGTGCTTGGAAAGGGCAAAGGAACATACTAGAAAAAGCACGGCTGCTGCGATTTAGCCGACGATGGACGAACACAATCAAGTAGTTGTACGTGATTGGAAACTAAACAGCCAATTGTTCACAGTTCAAGATGGTCTCAATATTTTCCATATGTACCTTGTGTCATTTTGTCGGTATTTGTTATAATAACATACAAAGTGTCAACAAGATATCCCGCCGCTATTTTGACTAGTGTTGCATTACTAAAACAAACAGATAGAACATCAAGAACTAGTTCCCGCTATGCGTGATTTTTTGCAAAATATATCAGGGACCTTGTAATATGAAGAATTGTTTGAGTACTAAAATAACCAAGTTAAATTAAAGACGTATATTTTAAAGTAAGACTTTCTTGCAAATGCCGTCCTGCTAAATGTAGCAGGAGCTTCTAAACATAAACTAGGTACCATACGAAAAAAATCTGAATTTATTAATTTAGAGACCTAATTTTATTCTAAGTAAAATACGTCAAAGTAAAGCAGAGAAAACATTCCTGCAGTATTGATTTTTTGCAAATGTAATCCTGCTAAATGTAGCAGGAACCTTTGAAAGAATTATTTACGTATTAAATAACAAGTTTAATCATCTAGACCTAGAGACTAGTTTTTTAAATAACGTTTCAATTAAAGAAGCAATCATATTTTTTTAAAGCAGTTTTTTGTAAATATAGCTTTGGAATAAGACAAACTTACATAATAAAAAGAAATCAAGTATTAATCGTTTAGAAACATGAATGATTATTAAAATAAATATTTTCACAAAGAAGAGGAACAACGTTTTTCTATGCGAATTTTTTTTTGCGAATATCGTCCTGCTAGATGTAACAGGAGCCTCTGAATAGATGGAACTGTATCAGTGGTATTCACAGTCCGTCACCGGTCACCGGTCAGAGAGCGGTCTCAATACCGAAATCATGGGTATTTCATATTGAAATTCACATAATTTTTGGAAGAAGATATAAGATACCACTGTTACAATACACTGTAATCATTGCGTGTCCGAAATTATTTGAATTTTATTCTAAAATTCGCATAATTTCGGGAAGGAAATCGCTCTCCGAGAACCGGAAACAGAATATGAATACCACCGTATGACTACTGAAAAAACAGGCTTAATAATTTAAACACATACATGTTTTTTCAGGTAACGTTTCAATAAAATAAACAACATTTTTTTTAAATGAAGATTTCTAGTAAATGTTGTGCTAGATGCAACAGGAGCTTGAATACAAAGAACTGCTTACCTACTGAAAAAAGTTTAATCATTTAAAGACTTAAATGTTTAAAATATAATTTTAAATAAGAAATAGGACAACTTTTTCCCGTTTCAGTTTTTTTTTGCAAATACGGTTGTACTAGGTGTAGCAAAACAACAACTGAATAGACGAACCTGTGTATGTACCAAAAAAGCAGGTTTAAATATTTTGATTAATTTTTTTGAAACAGAGAAACGATAGCAAAATCGTTCATTCCAGGAAGATTTTTTAAAAATGGAGCTTGGTAGACGCAGTAGGAGCTCCCGAAGAGAAGGAATTGTTTATGTACTGAAAAAGTTTAATCATTTAAAAATTTATATGTCTTATTTTTGATCGTAGAGTCCACAGTTACTTTTTGGTAGGCTAATTTTGGGACACCCTGTATATAACAATGTTTCCAGTATTTAAATGAACAATTTTCTGTCAAACTGTTTTTTATTGGCAGTGACAGTGATATAGTAAAGTGATATTTCATTGTAGTAAAGTGCTCCTTTAGTAAACGATTTTGAATTTAGTTCAATAGCACATTATCAATCAAAATGCGAAAAAATCAATTAAGTGTAATTATTTAGACTTTAAAGTAAAACGTTTCAATGAAAACGAGAAGTAAGGGGTAAGAGCGTTCTTCGGAGTGTGTAGATATAAAATTTCTGGGAGAATAATCCAGCGTCGGTTGCCGCATTAGCAGGCAGCGTCTAAAATTAGTATAAAAGTAGCGGGGTCCCCTCCGGAGCGACTTTTTCCTAGCAACCACCGTAGAAAAGTCGACCGGCGAACCAGGTAGGGCCCCCACACCGAACAGACAGAAGTAGTAATGCCGGGAGATACGAGGATACAACCCGGCGAGATGCTGGGAATAAAGATGAAAACATTGCAGGTTTTATTGCGGTATTGATTATATAATCAATAAAATATGGCCAGGCAAACGAAACGGGAAAAATATAGCTGATTCACACAACTGTATATTTATTCTATGAGAATTAAAATGTTCATGCGCAGCTGTATGGGGCCGTATCTCTGCCCGCGAAGAATGTAATGATTTTTTGGGGGCAAATTGGCGAGGAAGGGCGGCAGGGGAGCCCTCATTAGCATAGGCGGCGGCAATTAAAAATAGCCAGCCCTCCGCTAGGTCGCGGCGCGGGCGGCGGCTCCGCGAAAAAATATTCAAATTGCCCTGATCGATAGCTGGACCGCGGGTATTAAAAATTTAAATTCCCATCCCCATTCGATACGTTCCGCCAAATAAACTAATGCGGCGCTAATCCCGCGAAAACGCACACGATTTTTGCCGGCCGCCATTTTATACGCGAACGGGCACACCAAGCTCATTTGAAACGGCAAAATAGCAACAAAAAACAATTTCACTGTATTCTAAAGATATTTGATAAATTTCCTACACTTCCTAATAGTGAAGTTATACGTATGCCCTTTGGTACCGAATATGTATGCCAAACACAAGGCTGGATTCAATAAGTATTTAAAATGAAAATTGATCTAGATTTTACTAACGAAATTCATGGTTGTTGCACGTATAAAAAAACGAGAAGAGTCAAGGATTTTTATAATAGTCAGGAAAAATACAGAAGTGAAAATAACTAAATTTACCACCTCGTGGTGGGCTTATAACGGTTCTGAATTGAAAAAAAAAGTTGTATTGTAATTTCTGAATACTAAGATCTAATTAATAAAGTCCCTTCTCATAAATGTTAAAAGACTATTTCTTGTACGCATAAACTACTTTTAATTTAACCACGAGTGTATGTATAGTTGCGGCAAGAATTCAGACGACTTACGTCACAACTGACGTCACGCAATTGTTTTTTTTGTCAATATATTTTTCAAGAGCTTGTCGCATTAAAAACAATATTTTTTTGTAATTTAGTGTAATATATAGGGCATATATTTAGATTAATATATAGTTTTCTTATTCTCAGTTGCAGTTTCTTAAATATTTGGATGTATTGCCCATTTCTTATACAGTGTAAAATTGTCCACTAGAAAAAAAAATAAACAAACAAACAAACAAATATAATGAATTGTTCATTTGCACGTATGACGTAAGTCGTCTGAATTCTTGCCAACAAACTATTAAATGTAGAAAATAAAAACCTGTAATTTTTCTCGAGAACTCCTAAGAAAGTTACTCATATACAGAGTGACCCATTAAGGGTTGGGACACCCTTCTAAAAAAAATTTCAAGCGATGCGCCATTTTAATGATGTTTTTTATACATATTAGCCTTCTAGATGATTTTTTGTGGCCCAAATTTCATTAATTTATAAGTATCGAAGAATATTTGATTATAAAGCCTTAAAAGTTTTAAGTTTATTGAATTTGTATGTCTATTAAAAGAAGCTCCATCCAAGTTATTGTTAATATACAACATTGTTTGTGTAAAAACAATAGTATCTATTACAACATTTAATAAAATTTAGTTCAACAAACTACATTAAAAGGTACTTAAATAAAAAAATATTAATTTTGAAATATAAGAAAACAAACAACTAAAAACAGTAGTGAATTTCGCAATAAAGCTGGCAAGGTTTTTTGAATTCAGTCAATTTCTTTATTATTTTCCTAAATACTACTCATTTCATTTAGAACATTTAATACCTTTTTTATCTCTATAAAAGACTAAAATGTGTAATAGTACCTGTAATATGAGATTGCGCAAAATATTTCAAAAATTTATATTAGACATTGTTCTTGCAACATATATCGACAATTTTTTTACCTTTTAAACGTTTTTCTGAAATTTGTCTAGATATTACCTTCGCAGTGCTGCTGATATTACTCTGTAAAGAAAAAATAACCGAAACTAATTTTTCTTCCGATGAAAAACGATTTCTCCCTCACAGATGTTCCCATAGAACTTTTTGATTTGTCTATTTAACATAGAATATGTTCTTTTGATTTTTCTTTTTTTTTTTTTGGAACCTAATATTGTAAGGATTTGTATTTAAATGTTTGATAACTACAAATGCAAATACTGCAAATGCGGCCTGCTTAATAATAATATGCCGCCCCCTCTCCCGCACAAGTCTCCGACTTCTGGGCTAATCCATGTGATTAGAATGAGGGGTAGAGATATTATTATTATTATTATTACATACAGGGCGATTCAATAATCATTTCCGTACACTTATGTTCCCAGCTTGTTACTTCTTATCAGCAAATTGACTTTCGTACCATGCCAATTTGAAAGAATCTCCTTAAAATACCGGCGAGGCGATATACTATTTTTTTTGCTTAATATCGGTCATGCGGCACATGATGGCAACGAATTACCTTCTTCGCGTGTCGAATAAGTACCATTCCGACAATTTGTCTTTTTGCGGCATTCGATAGCGATTCCCTCATCGAGATAGCAGGGTTTATCGTGGTCCCAAAATAATAAGTCCGAAATGGTTCCTCACCCCTTTAGGCGTCCGCATTCTGCAGTTCGTGTCCTTTATTACACCATAGGGCCGATAAAAAATTACCGTGAGTAACGCAGGGACACCACGCGGGTGCATAGGTCGCGAAAAATGCGACAGAATTTAAATTTTTAATTGTCCAGGACCCGGTATTGATCTGCGAATTTGAATAATTCTCAGGGGCACCAGAGTTTGGCGTGAGGAGGACGTGGAGGGGGTGGTACCGCGATGTTGGGTGTTTTTTTTTTTGTGGGGTAGATGTTGTATGAAGACTCGGGCATCAGCTAATCTTATATTGTCGCATATTTTCTTCTTAAGGTTGACGAAGAATCTCACTTGGTAAGACAAATTGAATTGATCCATGCAGAAACCTCATATAATCACAGAAGCACATTATCAGGAAATGGAAAATATTTTATTATTTAGAATACATTTTGCTTCATTTTAACCATAGCAGGCATTTCTAATATAACGCAACAGTAGTTATATTTTAAAAATAAAAATTATATTTTCTACGATGTTTAAATATTGAACATGTGACCTTTCTGCATAGTCTGAAGTGAAAATGTAATAATTGTTTTTATTTAAACAAGTTTGTATTTCAGTAGTGTAAAAAGATGTTTAACATTTGATCAGAAGCAGTTGGTAAAGAAGTATTGAACTGTAATGTGATAAGCTTGATAAGCTTCTTCTACATACCTACTCATTTTTGTATATTTTTCACTTTTGTCAGTTTGGCGGCAACTTTTCTCAAAAAGTTTAAAAACAGACCTATGCCTAAATTCTAAGACTTATGTAATTTTTGCTGATTGTGTATTAAACAGCTCATGGTCTGCAGCTAAAGTGGATGGGGATTCTGTTTGTTCGATTAATGTTTATACCAATTCATACAGGTACCTATAGATACTACAATAGTTTTAGGTTTGAACAAAATGATATAATTCTTCACAAAATTGAAAAACATATTTCTTGGAAAACGTGCAATTTTTGTATGATTTATTTCAAATTTACAGGATGATCCTAAAATTAAAAAAAAATAAAAAATGCATATGTATTGACAAAAATGAACATGTGTCGTGTTGGTTTGAATTTGATTACCAATTCAATTACTATATTTCTGTTCACTGTCACTCATTTTTCGCAATAAAACTAACTCTTTAGTCAAAACTGCGCATGCATGTATTATTGCTTTACTGAACACAATATTCTATGTACAACATAGAATTTCATATTCAATAAATCATTTCTAAAATTTAGTTGGAAAAGGTATGACGTAACCATTATCGTTAGTAAATTTATGTTTTCCAAGAAGCTATGCTTTTTCTGTTCAGAGAACTTCGCAACGTCAACTCGCAGTGTCATAACCAAAAAACCTTTTATAGTTTTAAATGAGCGTCAATCTTTTTTAATAATTTTAATATTGAATATCTCAATATTAATGACTGACTTCAAACTATCAAACAAGTTTTTTTAAAGCTTCTATCTATTAATATGTGTCTTCTTACATAACACAATGCAAAAATATTCCAGTATAAACAAATCTTATAAACAATTTTTATCAATAACATTTCGGTAAAACAAACGTCTACAATAATTTTGGTATCAAATTAGTTACTACGATCTACTGATAAAAATTTATTTTGTATATAATTCTACCTTGTTATAAAGTGAGGAGATATTAAAGGCAAATTTAAATAACTTGAACTATCTTATTCTTTTGGATCACATTATCTCGCACTGAACTTATTAAAAATAATCTACGTTAGTTTTTATTACTAGATATATTAATTACCACACAATTAACGCAAAGTTCATTGAACAATGAAGCAAATAAAAAATGTTTTTTATTTGTGCTATTTATCTTTGTTTCGTTTCCCTTATTTTTCTAATGTCGCAAAACATATTTGTAGAGGAAATGCAGTCGCTATCTTCCTGGATACAAGACTGCAATCGCCATAAACAATTCAAAACCATAAATTATTAACAATTTTTTGCAGGATCATGCTCAAAATGAGAGCAAGTACAACAGTACTGACTTGAACTGTACAAAATGTCTGTGTGTATATCTTTTTCGAATAATTTTGGACAAATATGCAATAACTATTAAGTCGCAGATCTTGAAAGTAGACTTGAGACTTGAAAGTTTTCTGTCTTGAGATGAGGAATCTACTAGTTCAATTATAGCTAATAAATTCGCGATCAATTTCGGCGATAATTTTTTAAGGACGTCACAACAACTAATCAAACTAATCATGCAGATAAATATTGAAGATTACGATCTGTCGGTGTATCCAGGTACATTTTTTTTTAGTAGAGTAGTGGCAGTGTGTTGTTTTTTATCAGGTAGTAGTGCAGCAGGCCGAACGGTACCGGAAAATCTTTGACGGAGCTTTCCACCCACCTTCAAGGACGCGGCGGGTCCGGCACACGCTTGTTTATAATCTGCTACGGTCTTGGTATGTCTTTAGTGTAGCCTTTAAGCGTCTAGGTCCATCCGTTCCGGCGCCCAATACAGGGCGTACTCAACGGAACGTACTCTAATTCCGCAGTGAATTCTTGAAATTCGTCACATTTCCGCAAAACAAAAATTATTACAGTAATAATCAATGTCAAAAATCAAAAAACAAACCGAAAAAAGTTAAAAATTAGGTACCTATTCCTGAAAATCAAAATAATTATGTATTGCATCAGTAGCGAATTTTTTCAAGCGTAAGTTTTTCTAGTCTATTTTGTTTATTACCACAGATAACTACACTAATCAACCAATTAAGAGATTTTATTTTGGTAATTTTTTTATCTAAAGCGTGCTTAAGAGGCGTGATAACAATGTGAATTGCATATTTTCCATGGCTAACTAGCGAAACAATTGACACTACACTAAAAAGCTTTTGTTTCGTTTCCAAAAGCAACTGCTAGTAGTTTAAAAAATAGTAATTACTATTAGCTTCACTTTAAATTTTCTATACAAGTAAACATTTACACAATTTGGTATGAACTTCCACTTTTATCTTTGGCAAGAACGTGAAACCTGAGCATGTGGGATTTTTTTATATTTATAGTACATAACTTCGAATGTAGCAACCTGTTTACTTGAATAGTGGTCAGTAACATTTTAAAATAAAACTGCATAATAGTGGAAAATGTTTATGCTTAGATCTAGTTTATGATACGAAATTTGGAGATTTTCCAATATTTATCCAGACATGTATCTATTTAAAAAAAATCTAGGTGGGTACCACTAAACAACGTAAAAGAATGTTACAGTGTTAGATCTATGATTCGCGAGTACCTCTGATCACTTCCCTGCGCCTGATCTCAATCCAATCGATATAATATCGGACGATACACACTATTTTAAACTTAAGTCTATACACATTCCGTTTTTATTGCCAAAATTAGTTGATAAACTTTTATTTGAAGATAGCGGTGTTCTTAGTAATATGTTTATTATTTTTATATGAATTAAGCGGTCAATAATGAAATTGACTGATTTGAAAGCAGCTTTGCAGAGTTCTTGCGATTGTGTGAGAATGGGGATAGCGTATTATTATTCCTAAAAACATTTTTTTTTTCAACTTCGAAAACAAATTAAAAACTAACTGAATATAGTTACTCTATAGTTCCCTCCAGTCAATCTAAATACGTCTCGACTGCCCTTGTATAATAATTATTCTGCATAAAGACGTACAGCACCCATTCGGAGTGGGTAAAGCAGGCTGTGACTCATGATCTGATGATTGCAGACCCCTTGCTCTAACGGCTTTGTAGCACTATGCCCTGAACGAAGTCTCAGAAAAACCGAATCTGTCTGTGACACAAGACGTCATTACAAACGTAGGAAAACCCCTATACAGGGTGTTATTAGACAAAAGTTCATTTTAAAATCACTGCAACACGTAGATGCTCTTGTATCCCTTAGATAATACGCGATTATTCAAATTTTTCCATAAATGACGTTGAGTAAGCTTATGTTACTTGAAAAACCGCAAAAGTGTTTAACGAATCTCTTCATTTGTCGATTAAGGAATACACATGTGTTTCCAGTATATAATTAACCAATTCATTATTTATATAAGCATTATCTGAAGGAGAGCAAGTATATACGGTATAAAAATGTTTTCAAACGAGAAATTAACCGCATTATAAATTTCATTGTTTTTATGCAAGCGAAGAACCGCGAATGTGGCATAGACGGTAGTTGATATCACCTAAATTTGGATGACAACGTGTTTTATATCAGTTATATTTAAAATACCAGATATCGAAAATACTAATGCCAAAAGTAGATATTTTAGGAATAAGAATACCTAGCTAAAAAAACAATGCAGTCATTTTGTATAATATTGTTGTTTGGCATTTGGAAACCGTATCTACATACTTCCTTTTCCAAAATACCGGCTCAAGCTGATACCATTATAAAAATAAATCGTCTGACAACAAAATTAGTGTTTTTTATCTAATCTAAACTTACTTCTGTTTTTTTGCGGTTGAGATTCTATCGAATTTTTTAGAATATATAGAACTACAACCAAGACCAACGAAAACGTTAGAATTTTCTGTAAAAGAGTCTAACAGAAATAAATTAAGAATTAGTGGATGGCAGCGATTTTTTATACAGAAAGTAAAACAGAATTTCGACAGATTGTTTTCAGTTTTAATGCGAGTTTAAAAATATGGAAACTTAATAATATTTAGTTTGGTCGTATGAAATGTTTTTTCCTTAAAAATTTGACGAACGAATTGAGGAAATCATGTTACATTAGTTTTGTTATAGTTGCAGCAAGGATTCAGACGACTTACGTCATACGAACAAATGAATAACCCATTATACTTTCTTATAAATATTTAAGAAACTGCAACTAAGATTAATAAAACTATATACTGCACTAAATATTTGCACTAAATTACAAAATATTATTGTTTTTAACGCGACAAAGGATCGAAAATTATGTTGACAATAAAAACAATTGCGTAACGTCGGCAGGGGTGTAAGTCGTCTGAATTCTTGCCGCAACTATACTTAAGACACTTAATTGTGCTAAAACTATCCGTAAAATAACAGTAATCAAATTAAATCTATTTTGTGAAATAGTTTTTCAAATAATAAATTTTCTATTAGATAGACAGTGATGCTAAACTAACAACAAAAACAAATAACTGAAAACAGCTGGTGTAAGTAAAAAATAATGACATTCTACTCTAGGATTATGTCAATAAATGACAATAAATATTTCAACATATAGAATATTAAGTACCAATGAACAATATTTTTACAATTTCGCTAAAATTTAAATAATTCACGGAAAATTAGCCAGACGTCAACCCCACCCCTTTTCGCAAAAAGGTAGTTCACAAAAATAAAACATGTTTGCTGTTTGCAAATACAATATAAAGAAAGAATATTATTGTCAAAATTTAATTAAAAAAACTCACATAAAATAGCATGGCACCTATGCAAAATTAACTCATAACTAAAAAAAAGGGGTAGATTGAAATACAAATTATATACGAAAACATGTAGACTTTATCATCTATGTATTTATATTGACATCTTTTATTTTCTTATAATTTTTTTACATTTACTATATATTAGAAAAAGTTTTTAAGATCGCCGTATTTCTCACCGTAAAATGATCAAATTTGTGGTGGTTTAAGTAGCTACAGAAATCTCAAAAAATAAAACGCATAGAACAGAAGTTATATAAAAAATAAAATTGTTCGTGTTTTATTTATCTACTTTTACTATTTAGATTCGTCTGAAATAAAATAATAACTTTTAAGAAGCGATTGTATGACACACATTATTTTGCTATTTTAACCCCCCATATTAAAACATTATTTTCACACACTTATAAACAAAAGTGAACAATCTTATATGCAGAACCATGTAAGTTTATGTTATAACGATATTTCTACACTTAAATTGAAAAAAATACGTAATTTGTGTAGAAACTACCCCGCTTTTTCTAAACAATTAAATATCATTTCCTTTATAATTCGCATCTTTGTTCTCATTTTAAATATTACTAAACATACTTGAATTATTTTTTTGCAAGAGCGACTTTTTCAATTGCGGTAACTTAGTCTTTTTGTTAGAATATACGCTAAAACATGTATACCTATTTGTCATCTATGAATTCATATTCACTTCCTTTAATTTATTGTTTTTTAACAATTATTAGATACTAGAAAAAGTTTCTAAGTACCTCATATTGGTATGTTATCAATTATCATGAATTGTATTAATAGTTCACGTTATTTAAGGTTGTTTTAAATTTTTCCATACGTAAATAGTTTTTGTCTACTATTCTCCATTTTTTAAATTTATTTAAAGGTAATTTATAAATTTGTGTACAAACTACCCCGCCTTTTCTAAATAATTAAGTATAATTTCCTTTCATTAAAATTCGAAACTTTGTTTTCATTTTAAATATTACAAGCTGTAAGTATTTTTTGCGAGAGCGATTTTTCCGAAACTGGAAAATCGCGGCAGGGCGACGAGTCGCCCCTGGTGGTTTTTTTCGCGAGCCGCCCAAAACGTTCGCCCACCGATTTACCCACCGGTAAAAAATCGGAAACGGCTTCCAAAGGTGAGGCGACCGTCGACGAGGAGAAAAAAAAGTGAAAAGCGCTTTCCCCAGAAGCCAGCAGCCGGGAGAGTACTCGCACACAACACACAGATTTAGTGTTCGATTTTTTTATTTTGATATTTTTAATTGCGGGCCTGTACCGACACTCGTTATTCTGCGCATTTTCATTCGATGATGCGGGAGGGGTAGGCGGCACGCACTATTTTTTAGTGCTAGCTTATTACAGCAGATGTCTCATAGCCATGTCCCAATAAAGAATAAGCGGGCCTTCGTCATTTTTTGCGCGCTTGAATTTTTAATATTCGCCCGAATGTCGTGATGTACTGACGGTCGGTGTGCCATAGTTTACGGAGTGACTCTCAACTGTTCAAACAGTTCGTATTTGGCGGGTTTTTCTAAGTGTGCCTTGAAAGCTGACATCTGTGCATCGCGACGACTCTGGCCGCAAAAATGTTCCTCTAACAAAAAAAAATGGATCCATCGAAAAAAACAAAAACATTTCAATGACTGCTACCGATTCTCTCAGGTAATTCTACACACTTTACGGCTTTCGCCACCCCCCTTTTAATTATTACTAACGCTGTTAAATTAAAAACGAAACAAATTAAGAAACAGGCTTAGACTTAGAATTTATGTGGAATCTTACTGAAATCTTAGAGCAACCCTTGAGCCGGCGGCCGTCGTGTCCTCGCCGATCTCGGTTGGCTGGTGCAAATTCATGCATAGATGCGATAGTAACTTGTTTTAAACAAAACAAAATCGTCCCTGACCGGTTGCGGCGTCGTGAGCGCCGTGCCGAGTCCTTTCGCTTTCATTCCGTCGTTCCGCTTTTTTTTGCCGATAGCCATGTTCCTGCTCGCCCCACTCCGCTGCTCGTCGGCCAATCAAATTTTTTATGTAATTTGCTTTTTAATGATCGAGCCCGGACGCGAACCTTCCTCAAGGAAACTGTGTCGCGTCCATCTATGATTTTTTCGCGGAGTTTTTTTTCCCAGTTCGCGGATTTGTAAATAAACTTATCTCCTGACGGCTTGTTATTATTGTTATTAGTAGAAACTACACATTCCGTACTTTTAACGTTTCCAGTGTTAACGAGCATGGATCACGTAAGTTGTTTTTCTTCCAAGAGATAAGTTATTGCTTAGATTCGGTTAAATGTGCACTAATTTCGCGAAAATACGACCGACATAACCTCACTTTCCGTCGATATTTAATTTCTGAATGGGTTTTCACGCAGTATGCCATGAAATCACGACGGTAACCGCAGAATTTTCCCACTTTGAAGTTTCTCAATTATGTTTCTGTTAATGTACACTTTTAAGCAACCGTTAATCTTCTTCCTTGCAGGTGAATATTTTTTACGATGGTAGATACACAACATTTCTGTCTGCGGTGGAACAATTATCAAAGCAGCATCACATCAGCTTTCGAGAACCTCCGTGATGATGAGGACTTTGTTGATGTGACATTAGCGTGTGATGGGAAAAGTTTAAAGGCCCATCGAGTGGTCCTGTCCGCTTGCAGCCCCTACTTTCGAGAGTTACTTAAGGTAAGAGCCTTTTCGTATCCCCTATATCGCATGAATACCTCCCAAAAAAGAAGTAGACAAAGTCATAAAAAAAATAAATTAAACCTTTTTTGGGACTTGACTTCGTTTATAGTAAAAATGAATGCAAAATTGTATAAATTTCAAATAATACGATGATGAACCTACATCTAAATTTTGAACAACATTACATCTGTGTCATTATTACATAAAGATAACAAATATTCTTCACAATATTTGGCAAATATTTTATTTATTACCAACTTTCAGAATAAATTCATCTATCGAAACGATCAAAACTTGCCAGGTCATTTTTCTATGTAAACTGTTGTGAGACATAAAACCAATTCCAAATATTGATATCATTTTATGTTAGCAATAATTATAGTTGTGTGGTTTTATATTCTGATTTCATAACTCTTTCCTCATTTTATGAGAATTGTTAAAAATAGATACATTATTTTTTTTATCTATCTCCCCTTTACAGTTCAGTGTAAATAAACAATTTATTCTACATTCTAAAATTAACAATCTTAATATTTAGTTAGTTTTACAATTTTTACTTTACTTCAATAGTAATAAGTTATACAATTCAGCCATTATTTTTTTATTTGTAAAATTATGATAATATTGTACTATTTTTTTTTTTTAAATAAAACTGGTCCAATGTCTTTTTTTAATAAATTTGCAAACATTACTTCAAAAAGTATTCCATCTTTTAAACAATGAATTAAATATTTTTTTTAGGGAAATTATTGAAAATTACTTTCCAAATCTTAAGAAATATCCTCGTTTTCATTTTATTTTCACATTCTACATGTAGACTGACTTCACTTAATCTTTATACCTAGTCCCTAGTTGGATTTTTATTGTTAGATATAATTCATCCTTTTTAAACTTTCTATTGTTAGATAGGATATTTATTATTTTTTTTATCACTAGATTTACAACAAAGATATAAAAATGCACTTAAAATTCGACAAAAGTTAGGCACCGGCTATAAATCAAGATCAACTAGACTCACCTTGAAATATCTAGTGTTTTATAAATTTAGGATTGCGCTAAAATTTCCCGATATATTATTTTAAATTTGTGTCTGGCGACTATACCCGCTACCCCAACGCCATCTATGCGTCGGTAGAGCAACTACGTTCCGGGCTACCGGTCTGCCCTTGTAGCCATTTTGGATCATTTCCTGTATTCGAATGGGTTTTCCACAAAGCTTCCGCTGAATAGAAGGGAACGATTGCTGAAATACTGAAACAGTATCTGCATAATTAAATTTTCTCCGGCAAATCGATTATAGAAAATACATCATTGTTTGCATATAAACATTAAAATCTCAAATATTTTCTTCCGAAATTAATTCTTTGTATATCTCAAGGTCGAAAGCGACAAATTATTTATACAGAGTGTCTGGAAAGGTGATCCAATAGGAAATTTGAATTTTAGAATTAACAGATTTTGTTTACGAAATTTTTGCGTTTACTTTTTTACAATTCGGTGGTAAATTGAATTTTTGATTGAAATAACTGAAGTAACTCGTTGTAGGGAAATATTTAACGGTATTTTTAGCGGTAAAATTTGATGTATTTGTACAAGAATTATCATTTTTTAAACTTTTAATATGAAATAAAAAACAAAATATGCTTATGCTTGTATATCTGTTTTTGTACCAAAAAAACTCGTCTTTCAAACGAGGTTTTGCCTGGTATTCGTTTAGCAATAAACATTTTCTTTTAGGTGTCATGGGTGTGGTTCTATTCCATTTAAAATATGTTAAATCGTTGTTATACAACTGTTCTAGTTAAAGAATTGCGTCAAAGGCGTATTTTCACAGAAAAAAACAGAGGTTACAGGTGAATCACGGCCGGGGTCAACAATTTCTAATTGCGCGCACTTCCGCTGTATCACCCCGTATTTTACAATGTTAGAAATACTTCTGTGGTGTGTTAGTAACATTGCGGCAACCTGAAAAGCGATTTCGAGGAATAGCAACTTCTATTTCCCGAGCGATAATACCGTATTCTCGCATAAGTATGATACGTGACAATTTTTATGCGGTTATGGTAAGTTTATAGCTGAAACTATGTCGACCTATAAGAATTTAAAATAAGAAATGTCGATTGTCGTATGATGTGTGAGGGAGCGGCAAAACCGCCGTTACTTATCAAAATAATTGCGATATTAGATCTTGAATATCTGCTAGAATCAACGGGTATTTTATAAGGATAGTGTCTTCAAACCTACCTAATCAATATAAATTATAGTTAAAAATAAAAATAAAAAAAAACACACTTTAATAGCAAACCGAACTAAAAAGTAGAAAATATGTAATACCAAAATAAAAATGATTGACAGTATAATATTGATAAAGTTCAAAAATCTGTTTCTATAAAATATGCAAATTAAAATTTTTCTCAACGTTCTCGTATCAAAATCTTTTTCCGAATTAAAAAATATTTAAATTTACAAAATTTTAGTTTCAAAACTTCAAAATTTTTGCCAAAATTTCAAATTAAAATTTCTTTGAATTTGAAATATTACATTTCAAAATTTTGAAATTCAATATTTTTCCAAAATTTTCCAAAAATTTTTGAGTTTTCAAATTTTTAAATTGAAAATTTTTTCCGAAAATGTTTATTTAATTTTTTTTAAATTATCAAATTTTGATTTATTTCTAAAAATTTTTAATTTTGATTTTATTATATAATTCCGAAATCCGAAATTATTTACAAAATTTTGTATTTTAATTGAACTCCAAAATTTTATATTTTGATTTTTTTTAATTTTGAATTTGCATTTTTTTTTAATTTTTAATCAAAATTTATCGTTTCAAAAATTTTTGAATTCCAAAAATTTTCTCAAAATAAAAGTTTTTCTGAACAATTTTTCACTTTTTTTTTAAAACATTTAAATTCAAAATTTCTGTTAAAGTTCAGTTTCGTTTCCGTTCCAAGTTTTGCGATGTAATTTTTTACAATTTATCTTCAAGTTTATTGATTTAAAATTAATTCTGAAACTTATTTTTTAACTATTCCTATTATTTTTTTCTCAAAATATCAAATTATTTCAAAAAAACAGAAGTGGTCCATTATAATAAGTTTGACAATAATTCAATAATTTGCAAAATATACCTAGAAAAGTTCCGTAACGACATCTATCGTATCATAATCGTACCTACTATTAATTTTCATTAAATGTGGTAATAGTGGTAAAAATTCTTTTTACTTATATCGGTAAAGAAGAATGTCACTTACCATCGTTCTATGGATTGTATACACTAACCTGCAAACTAATCTAAATAGTTTCTTTTTTTTATTCAGATCACCCTAGTCAGGACATTAGAACAAAGTTATTAAATAATTGTATTGTCATCACTCCTTCAAGCTGATAGACCTCTTGAAATTGGTGAAAATTATACTGAAAGATTCCGTTACCTACATACATACATACAGGTCAAGCTAATAAAAGCGTGTTAACAAATGGAAATGTACCTTGTTTTGCTTTTTATTGGTCTTTTCTTAGTTTTGCTGGCAAGCTGCTTGCTCAAAATTAAATTTTAAAAACTTCAATTATTTTCTTGTAATTTTTGTTATGTAACACTATAATTTTTCATGATGTATGTATGTAGAATGACACGCTCTTTCAAATGGCATGGTCAAAATTGGGGGTTGCTATTTAAAAAAATTGTCGATGACGTCACAAATGTGGGTCGTATGTCAAAAAGTGCCTTTTTTAAAAACAAAATCGACGTGCCAGGGGATATTTTCGAGAACTCAATTTCGAAAATAATGAACTTATTTGTTACTTTTCGAAAGCACTGTATACATGTTATCCGATCGTAATAAATATTTGATGCCAGAGTGACTTAAAATGGACGATAATAATGCTATAAAATGTTTTTGAACTTTTGGTTTTGATAACTAATGACAAAGATTAATAATAATAACATCGCTGACCGTATTTTTTAAAATAAACTGATATTTATTAATGTACTAATATGTATTTGGATCGTTTGGTTGTATTTGATGGACACAAATAGGTAATATCAATCAATAATAGAATCACTCTTAATAACATTTATTACAATATATTCAATTGATCCAGATCTGTCTGCCGATATGACAAGTACATATTTTGTTCTATTCTTCACTGATGCTGAGCTATTTTGAGTAAATTTTAAAATGATTTTATCAAATATATCTACGTACAGACACATTTTCACAAATTCCTTGTAAATTGTGATACTGGCACCTCCACCAAAACTCACGATATTCATTATGATGTTTCTATGTTCAATTTTCAATGGCTTATTGTAGAAATGTTTATACGTTCATTTCATATTCAGTTCAGGCTGTGAAAAAATGCATTCAAGAACAAGGATATACTTATTGTGTTGAAAAACATTTTTTTTGTCAATCGGCATACCTAGTTCATTGCACATTATTTTTTCCGAGAAAAATATTTTGGAAATTGTAAAATCGATCTTTTACAATTACGTATTTTTTTGCGAAATGAGATACTTCTAAATGCTGCAACAATTACATCTATCATTTTTATAGAATTCTTTTAATAATAGCAGCATTCCACTCGAATATTGCGGCTGTACTTCCTGCCAAGCATAGCCTAACACATGGCCTACTTCTCGCCGTTCTGGTCATAGAAATAATTCTTGCTATGACCTATATCTTCGCTGTAAGCTTAAGGCTTTTATCGATTGACTCTATAAAGAAAGGTTGTTCTTTTATACCAAGATCTCCATGTAGCGGGCGATAAAAACCGGTTGCATCGTGATTTTCTCACCGAGTTTCAAGCGAATAAATAGATTCGTACATTTTTTTTTTTAATTGTAATTGTTAATAACGCTGGTATTGTATAAAATTATAAAAATATATAGAATAACGAGAAAACTTGTTATTTGTTGAAAAGATATATACGAGGTGTTTCAGAATAGCGTACCAAAACAAACAATGTTTTCAAGGTTAAAATCAACTAGTATCAAAAATGATTCATAATACATAATTTTCAACTAGATTTTTTGTTTGATATATAGAGGATTTACCAAATTTTATTTTCTACACCTTGACTAAATTATACAAAAAATCGTAAATATAATAAATTTCAATAACACGTATCAATATTTTTGAAGATCTCAATAAATAAACTTTATCGTCTCATATCTTGAAAGTAAATCACGATAAACTGATAATTCGCAGATCAAAATTTTATTTTTTTGTATCTAGAAATTATGGTACGTTAATCTGAAACACCATGTAGGTATATAATGGCGCGCAAAATGAACCCTTTTTCTATAGCCCCAACAAATAAGGAACCCTCCCCAAATATTAATTTTCAATCAGACAAACTTTTTTACAATGATGCGCAAATAGTAGTATACAGGGTGGTCCTAGATTATTATTTTTTTCCCGAAAATAAATAACGTTTTGTTGAGAAAATGGATTCAAACGATTCAAAGTTAAAAAACTTCTTTGCTTTAATAATCTCGAAGTTAATGTTTTAAAGAATTTTTATTAAAATGAAAATCATAATTCCTCCTAAAACTACCTCTAAATAATGCTGTGTAAATTAGCGTCTAAATTTTAGGTGTAAAATGAATGAATTAATAAAATATCTCGAATTACTTTTACGATATCGTAAATATAACTACTATTTCCATTTTTATAGGAGTGTATCTCCGTTATGAACCATTTTCGGGTAAAAGCTTACACAAAAGGCACATACTTTAAATTTTTTATGTATCTTATTATCCGTCTTGAAAATGTCTCTGGAGATAATTTAAGATCACCCTGTATATACGATTTTAAAAAGTCACAGTTCTTGACCTCAAAGCTTATC